>JAIUZE010009356.1:0-80094 GCA_022085475.1 Heliosperma pusillum | reverse complement strand
TTTCGGTTCAATATGGGCACAATAAGAACTCCTTCTTATTGTTCTTGAGCATGAAATTAATAGATGATCCTCCATAAAACAACCTCCAAAGTAGAAGGTCTCCTTCTTGTTGCACCCAAAAATCAACCCAAATGATCTTAACTTATTATTAACTAGATAATAAGTGAAGACATAATACTACCAATATTGGTATATTACTACACTAGTAATATGTAGATAATATTAGAGTGTATGAGAGTTGTAGAGAGAGTAGAGGTTTTAGAGAGATATGAGAATAAAACACCAAAATGAAGTTAACAAAAATGAACAACAATTGCCCCTTTTGAAGGCTCTTTGGCCGGCACATACAAGCTCCATGTGGCCTCTAATTTTGATTATTTATTCTCATGCAAATATGTGTAGTGTAAGTAAGGTAGTGATGATTAGAGTTGTCATGTAATGTCACAATCACCAAGTCAATTGTGAACATAAAATAGAACAATAATCATGCCCTTTGCACATGTACAAACCGGTGCACGTATGTCCATTATGGACCATTTTAATTTTTGATATTTGTCCCACAAATACTTATTAATCATATGCTTAATTATCTTGTATAATTAAGTGTTAATTTGATCATATAACAATTATATGACTCAAATTAATAATCAATATACACTCCACTTTTAAGTGATATTTAACCATTATATCAATATATAATGGGTCCCACAATGTCCAGTTAATTTATTTTATAACTCTTTGTAAATATAATTAACTAATTACCTCTACCTCAAAATATATGCATAACCTCAACTAATTTAATGAACTAACGATTAATCATTAAATTAAATCTTATTTAATCGTATTAAAATAAGACGTAAAATTTATTCAGTCAGTTATCGTATAATTGACTAATAAACTTAAGTGGAATGAGTTCCTAACTCAATTTCCAATAAATAACTCTCGTAACTAAACGTACATATCAAATATATGTAATGCTCTAATTAAACTGTATCGTATACAAATAATTCGTATTCTATTTGAGTCTCATCCTATAGGTGTGACCAAAATTTGATCGTGCTTGTCCGAGCCCGATACAAAGATAAATTACCCAGACTAGGCTAATAACAAATTAATGTAATTAGGGAAGTAGGGGTCGATCCTCAGGGAGATGGTGTTTCCTATAGAATGTGAGATGTCTCACAATTGGGTTTTATCTAACGAATATCTGGGTTTTGGGATTTTGATATCTAAACTAATATAAAGCATAAATGAAAACAAAGTAAAAACAATAAAGCAATTGATGAAAAGCATCTAGGGAAGTAGGTTCACACATGTAGATTGACATATTGATGAAATTGGATTTGGAACATGCAAATAATTCATTGTGAGTTCGTAAGAATGATGTGTTCATTACAATCATAGATCAGATGGTCTAGCAGGCATTTAAGCGATTTACTAGGTGTTAATCTACCATGTCATGCTTTGTCTATTCAATTCACGTATCTCTACTTGGAAAAGAATTCCATTTTAGTCAATGATTTCCGGCCAGAAATTGTTAACTATCGTTATAGTCCAAACATGCATAGACACAATGTTTTATAAGCACAATTTCTTTTATCCAATTATCGTCTTTTAATCAATCTAACATGGCTACCCTACACCCTAGAAAGGTGACTACTTACTCATGGCGATGTCTAAATCTAAGATGATATTAACAATGAAAACTAAGATAGACATGTTTATTTGATTTTGACTCTTTATATGGCGATAATAACGACGCTAATTGATAATCTAAGAAATTAAATTGCAATTATAACGATACTAAATGAATATAAGATAATATGTAAAGAGAATAACAATAAAATGGAAAACAATAAAGGACAATAACCAAACGATAGAATAGAAGTACCTATATGACGATCAATGACGATAATGATAACAATAATAGAAAATCCTTGCACATAATAAACGATCCACCAATTACAACGCTTGAACCACACAAAGGAGATTACAAGGATGAAATTCTTATTGATCTAAGCTAATGTTTTGATGAGAAATGGACAGAAATAAACTAAGAACTAAAGACTAAAGAAGAAAATGATCTAAACTAGAAAGACTAAACTAAAGAGAAAATGTAAGAAGAGAAGAGATGTTGTGTGTGTATGAGATGATTTGAGAAGAGGGGCTAGAACATCTATATATAGCATTAGGGTTTCGTGGAGAAGAGGTTGGGCATTAAACACATAGGACAAAAGTAGGAAGTTGTAGCCGTCATGCTCGAATCAGCAAGGATACCCGATCGGGTAAGTGGGCATCTATAAGTATTTGACTAACGTTTCATCTTCCTTCGCTTTGACTTGACTTCCATCATCCCCCTTGACCTCTCCAATCGGGTTTGTTGATAGGGTTTGATGCAAGGCGATGAACTCTTCCGCCTAATTGATTGATCTTCCGACAACTACGAAACCGTCTTTGCTTCTTCTCTCTTTCGAAAAAGTGAACCTTCTTGAAATGCCTTTCACTTGGTCAAGCTTCCTTCCTCAAATCGTCGGGTTCTAGGCAAATGCTCGGGAATATAGAAAAAGGGCGTAGAAACGTCACTTTCCCTACAAAACAGGTTAGAACATAGGAATTCGCCTAGAAGACGATATTAGCTCATAAAATGGCTTAACAAAGCACAAATGACATACAGAACCGAGCTAAATCGGGGGTTAAAACCATACAAATATTCACTTATCAAATGGTCGCCAGTCTAAATAATCGACTCATAGGAATAAATAAAATCCCCCGCCCGAACCAGGCTTCAAACAATTTTTGAGATAAGGGCTCTATTATGGTCACTCTGCCCGACAGATTGTCTCCCAAGTCTTTCCTATGTAAACGACCAGTCACGCCCTGACCTCATGGTGCTCTGAAACCAACCATCGATCGACTTACAATCCTAGTCACTTCGAGACGTCACCTCAAATGAATGACTAGGGACAAAACAATAAGTTCATCCTGTTCACTTGAATTGGGTTCAACCTTTCTTTCAACCAATTCGGATAAACAAAGTATTAAAATTTAGTCAAACTAAATAAAGGAGTTTTTAATGAAACTCTAACAATGAATGCGATTATCAAATATTTGGAAAAATTGATACGCTATAAATAATTTCATATCTCATAATCTCTAGCAATTCAGGTACATATTTCAATCCCATTTAAATGACATGACTATCATGTTTAGCCTGTAAAAGGCATGGTAATGGATTAGCAATACTTGCATCTTTCTTACTATTCTGATTGCTATTTCTCTTTGTCTACGTAATCTCATATTACATAAAACTTTCTGAGTACGTGTCTAGGTTTGAATCTAGACTTAGGACTCTTGGCCTAAAGGTAGCTCCCACTGTTTTACCAGTATCACGGGATAGGATATACAACTATAGGAACTACTTCTAGTTCCTCCAATACTGTCGAATCCAAGCTACTTTCATATGCATCATCATATAATGCAATGTACTCCATTTTCGTTGTGAAATCCGCAATGATAAACTGCTTGGAACCCTTCTAGCGGATACATGACATTTATATTTGAAAATGTCACTTCTACTTGGAACCTTTCCAATAGTCTTTTTCTGCTTGGAACTCTTCCAACAGATAAATCTTCTATAAAAAAAAGCCAGTTCGTGATTTCAAATTACTTTGATCAGTTTGAAAACTGAAGTCTGTATAACCCCTTACACACAACTCACTGTAAACTCCAAACACATGGAACATATCTTTAGTCCTTCGCAAGCACTTAAGGATGTTCTTTATGGCTATCAAGTGACTCTCACTTGAATTTGATTGCAAACGACTTGTCATGCTCAAAGCATGCGAAATGTCAGATTGAGTATACATCACAGCGTATATAACTGATCCCGCAGCGGAAGCAAAAGGAATCAATTATCACGTGTTCAACTTCCTTGAACTAGTCAAAGATCTTATCAATATAAGAATTTTGACTCAACGCTAATATCCTATTAGATTTATCTCCACAAATCCAGATATCTAAAAGATGTATACTACTTCTCCAAAATCTTCCATCATTTAAAATGATCAATATGTCTTCACATATAAGACTGACGAAAACCATATTACTCCCACTAAACTTCATGTATAAACATAATTCCTCGAGATATCGAGAAATATTTTATGACATGATTGACACACTAATTCCAACTCTTTAGTGCTTACTTAAGACATCCTCTTAAGCTTGTAAATTAACTTAGGATAGTTAGGATCTACGAACCCATAGGTGAATATAAAATATACTACCTCTTCTAGAATCGTATTCAAGAAGGTGGTCCTTGAGATCCAATTGACATCATACTATTATGATATGCTGTAATCGCTAAGTATATTCGAATGGATCGAAGAATTAAGGTTGGTGCAAAACTCTTTGCCTACCAATTTATCTTATGAAACATTTTAATGTTCATCCATGCAAATTTCGATCTTAAAAATCAATTTACATTGAAGAGTTCGTACTTCTTCAAGTAAAATTTACCAGGTCACATACCTGACCATCATGCATGGAGTCCATTACGAATCACATGACTCTAAGCCATAGCAAGAAGTTGGGACTAGAAACAGTCTTTTATAAGTCACGGATTAGAATTCATCACTATTAAGGAGTGATAAAATATCACCTGACCTCTTAGGTTCCGAAGAAACTATTACTGAACAAGCAATGAGGAAACTTTTTCCGGACCATTTGCTCAGTTTTGTGGCTCTTGAAACATTTTCTCCCTCTCTGTCTTATCAAGAAATAATCGTATTTTTATTGAAAGACAGTATCACGAGTCACAAACGCTTTGTTCTCGTGGTCAATGTAGGATTATTGAGCACTTGTTTCATTCGGATAACTTATAAATTAGGTACGCTACCTATCCATATCGTATATGAAATAAAATCCGATTGTTATAAATGTGCTTTGATATGGTGGAAAAAGAAATAGCAGACAAAAATATTAAGATCCCAAGGTTAGTCAAATGGCTCAGTTTGACTTGACAAAGACAAAACCATATCGTGTAAGGTTCTGTTTCTCTATTTAAAAACGCCTTATCTCATAATGTGTGTTAGAGAAGTTAACTCGTGAAACTATTTTACAATACTTTTGGTGAAAATCAAAGTCAATACTTAGATATTTTAGTTACGATTTGGTCGTAAGTCCTTGATCTAATACTCTTGGTGGTTAACTACTTCACATTGAAGCACTTTGAACTTTTCAAAGAATTTCTCATAGCACCTCATTAAGTAGAATCAAATATAATATCTACTTAAATCGTTGGTAAATAAAGTGAAATAGTCATAACCATCTCTGGTTGTGTTTGTTATTGGACCACGCATATTCTTATGTAATAGGGCCAATAACTCACTAGTTCGATTTCCTTTTAAATAAAAAAGGGCACGAATCAACTTGCCTTGAATACAAGATTCACACGCACCATAAGATTCAAAATCAGATGGTTTAGGGATAGTTGTCAATACTAGCCTCTTAATGTGCTACACAATCCAGAATTAAGATTAGACATAGGTCACCAATTTTGAGCCTTTTTCAATCTATATGACAAGTAATTACTAGTTTAGGTCAAGAATATAATTACCTTTGATGGGTATGGGATAACCATTGACCAAGTATAGGCATAAAAAGATACAACGTTTGTTCTATTCACAAAAGTGAAACACTTGTGTCGTACACAAAAGTGGATACTATATTCTTTATTTAGAGGTCATGTACATAACAACGTTTATTAAAGTACACCTCTAAATCCAAAACTAGATTGATCACATTATAACTTTTATATGTCTCTATAGAAATAAAACTACAATAGTTATATTTCCCTTGTACGTCGACATTTAATCATGGTTAGTCGTCGTACGATTTATTATATGCTTTGAATACATTGATGAAAACCATAATAGGTATCTAATACCCAAAAATTGCATTTAGCAAAATAAATGTCGATCATATAGATATTATGGGTGAAAATGGTACACCCAATTTCTAACTCTTTAGAAAACTTGGGGCAGATTCTTTTCTTGTGTCCTACACTGTAAAATAGAATCGTCAAAAGTTGGGTTCAACACCTTGCTTGGGTTTTGACTTTACTATTCAAAATAGTTTTACCTTTTTCGCTTGCCTTGTGCCAAACTCGTGCCAACCTACTCTTGAACCGCGTCTTAACAATTAAGAATATAAACATAATTCTTAGTGCTGCCACTCACTTTCATGAATCTCTACTTAGACAAGTATATTAGAATTATTGTGAAGACTATTCTTCATTTTATTCATGGTTTTACCTTAAAAAGGATAAACCTTTCATGAAGTGACTACAGTATTTGGTTATTCACGATTTTAAATAAATCGATTAACCTAGTCGTCCCAACTGATTTGGCCTCTTTTGAGGTAAGTCTCGATAAGGAGCATAATGACGACATACCAAAATACAAATATTTTATTTGGAGCAAAAATTGATTGTACCATTGTTATAAGAAGACGTCACTAAAAATCAAAACGTTTTTGACTAAGTGTGACTTATTCATGTACTCTTCATAAGAGACATTTGCAATGGTGAATATGAAGATCAAAAGAAAAAATTCATTTTGTCATTAGCTACGGAGGTTTAAACGGAGATTGCAATCAAAATGATACCGTATAAAATAATGGAAACTCCTTTCCACGATTGAACGGATTTACAAGTTCGTAGAAGGATAAATATTTGTCATTGTGCGAATAAATATGAACGGAAAATAAACATTCATTGCATATATATAATTTACTTGTAAAACAATTTTAAACAAGTCACTCATATAATGAACCCTCACGAAATTATATAAGTGATTCCAAGACCCATATTTAGACAAAAATAGTCATCGTATGCTACCTTTATCTAAAAATGGTAAGTCAATACTTGACTAATTCTACACTTAGAACTCTTGGTTGACGGATTTCAACTAAATCCATCTCCTAGTCCCAAGATAACGCTTATCTCGTTGATTCCAATCCAATTTTGGCTTGTGATCGCATCACCCTACTTACCCGAGGTAAAAAGGGACCCACAAGCGTGGTAGCGCTAATGAACACGGGGTTCATAGGTGCTTCAATTGGTAAGGCTAAATCTCAATTTTTTAAGTTATGTGGGAGGTCTTGTCAATTTAGTTATTAATTCCCTATAAGCGAACTAAGTCGGTGAATTTTGAATAACTTTGAATTGACAATCGAGAAATAAAAATGCATGTTGGCGATTTTGGCATGTGCGGAAAAACATAAAGCAAGAAAATAATAAATCCTAGTATGGCCACCAAGTTAATCTAATTAACTAGTAGATTACAAAATCGGAAACCAATTCCTTGGCCCCTTGCCTCTTCATGGCACTGTCTTTTGTAACACCGACTTCGGGAATCTTCGTCTTCATAATAATTACAAAAGATACAAATAAAATTCCTATTATACATTTGATCTATAAAATGAAATTAAATTATTACAAACGGCGATACGAGATTGCAAATAAAATTACAACCAAATCGGTATTCCCTTACATTACGGGTAATACCAATTAAAATAATCTAGGCCATACTAGGTACAACTTGCATTAAAATTTAAACAAATGACATTCATTCATTTAACCATAAAAACATAAATAAAATGCTGAAAAAATATGCCAAAATCGCCCTTGATACTTATCATGCTCATTCTAGCTCGGTTTTATGGATTTTATCGATTTTTAACCATTAAAAATCAATAATCAACACTTAAATCGTATTTAAGCTCAAACTAATTATCTAAACTGATTTAGAACTCAAAATTAGTCTCCACTAATTTTTTTTATATTTAATTAGTTTGAATTGATCGTATTTGCTAAATATAGAGGTTTAATCATATCATTTATGAAATAAACCCAAAATAAAATATAAAACTCATAAAAAATTGAAACAAAAAATTTTGTACATTCTGTAAAATTTCCAGGAACTCCAAAACCCATAAACATTTGCCCAAAAATTTTTAATAAATTTTATGAACAAATAACTTAATATTCAACGATTTTATCAAATAAAAACCATTAAATATAGTAAAATAGTGAAACAAATTATAAAATTTCACCAAGATGATATAAATCATATTATAAAATGTACCAAAAATTTTCAAGACCAGAAAAGGACGTTTCAATTTTATGATCATAATAATCTCACTTTATTGACTTTTATCTTATAAAATCAATCATCATGCAAAACTTAATTAAAAGTCACGAAATTTTACATACAGTATGTACAACATGCATGTGAGATCATATCAAAATTTCATGGCCAGAATCAACGTGCAACTTTTTTTAGTTAACTTTTAACACAAAATATGCATATTAACATGATTTAAAGGCCATAAATCAAAATAAATAGCAAATTAATCCATAAAATCACCAAATTTGAACACAACCATTTTGAGGTCAGTAGGTATGCATGCAAATCAAAAATTTTGTGCAAACCAACTTTGAACACAAATTTTCAATTTTACCCAAGTTATCGTATAACTCGATTTTAATGCCTAAAATCGACATGCATGTAACAATTGAGCTCTGATACCACATGAAAGTCCCAGACCTCTAATTAGACTCCTCTAATTATTTCATTAAATTACATTAACTTAATGATTTAGGATCTAGTTATCATGCATGCAAATATAAAAGCATAAAAGAAAAGATAAGACGAAAATATCCTTACATTGGGAATTTTCGTTTCAATATGGGCACAATAAGAACTCCTTCGTATTGTTCTTGAGCATGAAATTAGTGGATGATCCTCCATAAAACAACCTCCAAAGTAGAAGGTCTCCTTCTTGTTGCACCCAAGAATCAACCCAAATGATCTTAACTTATTATTAACTAGATAATAAGTGAAGACATAATGCTACTAATATTGGTATATTACTACACTAGTAATATGTAGATAATATTAGAGTGTATGAGAGTTGTAGAGAGAGTAGAGGTTTTAGAGAGATGTGAGAATAAAACACCAAAATGAAGTAAACCAAAAATGAACAACAATTGCTCTTTTGAAGGCTCTTTGGCCGGCACATATAAGCCCCATGTGGCCTCTAATTTTGATAATTTATTCTCATGCAAATATGTGGAGTGTAAGTAAGGTAGTGCTGATTAGAGTTGTCATGTAATGTCACAATCACCAAGTGAATTGTGAACATAAAATAGAACAATAATCATGCCCTTTGCACATGTACAAACCGGTGCACATATGTCCATTATGGACCATTTTGATTTTTGATATTTGTCCCACAAATACTTATTAATCATATGCTTAATTATCTTGTGTAATTAAGTGTTAATTTGATCATATAACAATTATATGACTCAAATTAATAATCAATATACACTCAACTTTTAAGTGATATTTAACCATTATATCAATATATAATGGTCCCACAATGTCCAGTTAATTTATTTTACAACTCTTTGTAAATATAATTAACTAATTACCTCTACCTCAAAATATCTGCATAACCTCAACTAATTTAATGAATTAACGATTAATCATTAAATTAAATCTTATTTAATCGTATTAAAATAAGACGTAAAATTTATTCAGTCAGTTATCGTACAATTGACTAATAAACTTAAGTGGAATGAGTTCGAACTCAATTTCCAATAAATAACTCTCGTAACTAAACGTACATATCAAATATATGTAATGCTCTAATTAAACTGTATCGTATACAAATAATTAGTATTCTATTTGGGTCTCATCCTATAGGTGTGACCTAAAGGGATCAGTTGATTACCGCCGTCATACGACAATAACGTCAAACTCTAGTCAGCCAAGCGTTACCGATTTACGTTAATCAACTGACGTGGAGTATCAAAATATACTAATCATGCCACGTATATTCCAAATGAGATTTATTATATAAATGCACAATTGTAGAGGACACTTACTCCAACATTTTTGGCGTCCCGTTTGCAGTCTGCCGATTTGAAAGCTAAGCTACTACGGCCTTCTGGTATTGTGGATGCTGGTCCTACTATTGATGATGCCTTGCAGGTGTTTTCGGAGACTATAGGTTCTACTTTATTACGTGATCCTAGTGAAATCGCTGCCCCTAAACTTATTAAAAAATTGGCAGATATATATTTTGCGAGGATTGCTGCTACTGCAGAATCTTTTTACTCTTTGACACCGCGTCAGCTTGCATTGTGGAAGTCCCAGCTTGGTGCTCACTCCTCTGATTGGTTGTGTGCGGTTCCTATCTCTGGGTTGGATTAGACAATGAGCGGGAGGACTTACCGTAGTGTGCTGGGATATCGTGTGGGTGTTCCTTTATACGTGGTATCTAGGCCTTGTCCTGCTTGCTCTCGGGTTTTTGCTGATGATATTTATGGGGACCATGTTGTCTCTTGTACTGGCACTGTGGGGGTCAAGCACCGGCATAACCTTGTTCGTGACACCTTATTCAACATTTGCTATAGGTCTGGTATTTCTTCGGGTAGGGAAGTGGATATCGGTTTAGTTGACGGACACGGCGGATCTCTTCGTCCTGCGGATTTGCTACTTTATTCCTGGGACAGTGGGCGTGATGTGTGTGTTGATTTGACAGGGTCTTCCCCCTTGATGCTGACTGGGCTGACCGATTTTGTGCCGGGACGGGTTGTCGCTGATGCTGCTCAGCGCAAGTGTGCTAAGTATAGGGATTTGTGCACGGATGCTGGATATGGTTTCCTACCCTTCTCTTTTTCTTCACTTGGGGAGTTGGGTTCGGACGCTATTGACTTGCTCAAGCGGATCCAGAAATTCTCGGTATCTCAGGATGCAGGGGCTCGGGTGGCCGCTTATATCTTCACTAGACTTAGTTTTTCTATAGCTAAGGGGGTGGGGGCCCAGATTGTCTCTCGGCTCCCCACCAACTTCTTGTAAACTGTACATTTTATTTTAATGAAAGCTGTGCGCATCTTCTTAAAAAAAAATTAAATAAAAAATAAATAAAAATAATAATAATAATAATAATTACAGGGTGGGGATGTAGAGGCTCTAATTAAGCCCATCAGTACTGAGGATATTAAAAGTGCTCTTTTTAGTATAGGATCTGATAAGAGGCCTGGGCTAGATGGGTTTTCTTCAGCTTTCTTTAAAGCTTCCTGGGAGTGTGTAGGGGAGGATTTCTGTCAGGTTGTCAAAGCGTTCTTCGGAACTGGTAAAATGAGTAAGCAAGCTAATGCTACACTCATTTCCCTGATACCTAAGAAGAAGATTAGTAATTCTATAGACCTATATCTTGATGTTCTGTCTTGTATAAAACCATTAGCAAGATTATCACTTAGAGGCTCAAAGCAGTGATTCCTCTACTGATTGGACCTGAGCAAGCTGCCTTTATCCAAGACAGAAACATTCATGAGAATATTATGCTCTCCCAATCACTGGTAAAGGTTTATGGCAGGAAATTTCTCACTCCAAGATGTCTGATCAAAGTTGATATCAGGAAAGCTTTTGACTCACTGCAATGGGAATTTATTCAGAATATGCTTAAAGCTCTTAAGTTTCCTCAAATCTTTATTGATTGGGTTATGGGTTGTATCTCCTCTTCTTGGTTCTCCATTAAGCTGAATGGCTCCTCCCATGGTTTCTTTAAAGGGCAAAGTGGAATTAGGCAGGGTGATCCTCTATCTCCCTACTTGTTTGTTCTGAGTATGGAAATTTTGTCTAGATATCTCAAGAGAATATGCTCTCAACCTAATGTGTCCTATCATCCTAAATGTGCAAAACTAAAGTTGACTCATCTTATATTTGCTAATGATCTTATGATCTATGTTCGTGGAGATGTGCCCTCTGTTCAAGCTGTTGTTTCTACCTTGGATAAATTTGCTGGCTGGTCAGGGCTCTATGCAAACAAAGATAAGACAGACATCTACCTTGGAGGGGTCACTGACACACTAAAGCAGGAGATCCTTTATCTCTCTGGTTTTTATGAGGGTACTTTCCCTTTCAGATATCTTGGATAATATTCACCATTGGCCAAATAAATTTTTGTCCTATGCTGGGAAAGCTCAACTTCTGAACTCAGTTTTCTTTGGTCTTGCAAACCTTGTTCCTGAAAAGGTGCTTAAAAGGATCCAAAGAATGAGTAAGAACTTCTTCTGGAGTATTGAGGAGGGTCACATGAAATGGTCACCTAAGAGCTGGGAAGGTATATGTTCTCCATGGCAAGAGAGGGGGGGTTTGATATTAAAGAACTTCTTTCATGGAACAAAGCCCTCTTAGCCAAATGGGTCTGGATGATTGTTAGTAAACAGACTGATCTTTGGTTCTCTTGGAACGAAGCTTATACATGTCCTGATAAGAGTATCTGGCCGATGGAAAAGAAAGACTACTATTGTGAAAGCTTGAACAACATCATTGCTGTGAAGGATGACATTCTGCAAAGAACTGGTGGCCCTGATTTTGCAGGCTTTTTGCTGAACTCCTGGACTATGGATGGGAGATTCAAAGTCTCCAAAGCTTATAGCTGGTTCAGGATTGCAAAGCCTGTAATCCCTTGGGTTGCTAGCCTAAATCATCCTTATATTACTCCAAGTCATGGGTTCATTGCTTCTCTTGCAATCCAAGGAAGGCTAAGTACCATTGATAAACTTATGAATAGAGTAATGATGCTAGAAAACAGATGTGTGCTCTGCAAAGTTGATATTGAAACACATGAGCATCTGTTCTTTCAGTGCCCTTATGTACAAGAATACTGGTCTGAAATTTTCCTATGGATGAACATGTTAGGCAAGAGCTTTGATTGCAGGATTAAGATGGAGTGGAGCAGCAATAGAAGGTATAGAAGGCATTGGAAAGCTAGCTGGTATAGGAGCTGCATTGCTGCTACTATCTATCACATTTGGCAGGAGAGAAGTGTAAGGGTGTTCAAGGGTATTGAGAGATCTCCAAATCGAATAGTTCAAAAGCTGAAATTGGATGTTTGTACTAGGATTCTTAGTAAAGTTAAACCAAGGAACTATAAGTTAATAGTTTTTAGACTTAGTAGGGTTTGATCTTAGCCTTGGAGGTTATTTTTTGCTTAAGTCTTGTATTCTTATGTTTCCCCTTGGTGGATGAATATAGGAATTTTACTTTTGTGCAAAAAAAAAGAAATAATAATAATAATAATAATCATTATATAATAATAATTATAATAATAATAATATTAATAATAATAATAATAATAATATTAATAATATTAATAATATTAATAATAATAATAATAATAATAATTATAATAATAATAATAATAATAATAATAATAATAATAATAATAATAATAATAATAATAATAATAATAATAATAATAATAATAATAATAATAATAATAAAATTCTCGGTATCTCAGGATGCTGGGGCTCGGGTGGCCGCTTATATTTTTGCTAGGCTTAGTTTTGCTATTGCTAAGGGGGTGGGGGCCCAGATTGTCTCTCGGCTCCCCACCAATTTCATGTAAACTTTTCATTTTATTTTAATGAAAGTTATGATTATTATAATAATAATAATAATAATAATAATAATAATAATAATAATAATAATAATAATAATAAGAATAATAATAATAATAATAATAATAATAATAATAATAATAATAATAATAATAATAATAATAATAATAATAATAATAATAATAATAATAATAATCATAATAATAATAATAATAATAATAATAATAATAATAATAATAATAATAATAATAATAATAATAATAATAATAATAATAATAATAATAATAATAATAATAATAATAATAATAATAATAATAATAATAATATTAATAATAATAATAATAATTTGAAAACGAGAGAGAGAGGAGAGTATGCGATTAGGCGATTAGGGCATCAGCCTTGCCGTTGCCATTTGCTGCTTCACCAACCACCATTCCCGGCCAGGCTATCTTGCTAGTCGTCGGCCGTGGTGTTGTTTGTTGGTGGTTGACGGTTAGAGAGGGTGGGAGAGGAGAGGTAGAAGTTCTCGTCGTTTTTTTTTTTCGTGCGCTGCTGCCTGTTGCAGCCACCGCTCCGGCCACCCTATCCATCCTGCCACCCAGACCTTACGTCGCCGGCCAGGGTGGGTTTGTTTGTGGTTGTTTTCTGCGTTTGTGGTTTCATATCCTTGGCGTTGCAGGAGTTCTCTGTTTTTGCGAGCGTCGGCGGCGATGTTTTCGTTTGCCCCTATTCCTGCCTGCGTGTGGGGTGTTTGTGGGGGGAGTATTTGTCGGAGAGTTGCCGTCGGTGTTTGTGCAGGTCTTCTGCCGTGGCCTCTAGGGTGGGTTTATTTTTCTTTTGTTTTGTGTGTCTTCCTTTGGTGGGTGATACGCTGCCAGTTTCTAACTGGTGGTGCTCGTCCGGTGATGCAGCCGTGGTTGCTCCGGTGATTCTGGGTTGTGGCCGGTGTTGGTGGTCACGTTGGTGGCTGGTTGTGAGCCGTGGCCATGCATGGGTGTTGTGTCATTAGGGTTTCACATATTTTCTAGGTTTTATTTTCTTTTTCTTTTTCATTATCATGCCTGTTTTAGTCCGTTTTCATTGCCCTTTTTCGAGTATTCATGGTTGTCCGGATGGACGCGGTAATGGTCTTACTAAGGCCGCGTGGCAGAAGCATTTTCAGGATCGTCATTGTCAGGAAGATGCTATGGGGCTTACACGTCAAACTCTTTCTAATAGTCTGACAGTTTTCTCCTATGCCGAGATTACTTTGAAGTGGATGGGGCTTTGGTTGTGTGGGGAGTGTTTTAAAACCCATACATTTCGCTCTAGGTGTCGGCATAGTCGGGGGGATATTATTGAGCCTCCGGATTGTGGCGATGGTATCGTTAGTTTTTTTATTCATGGTATCCCTCGACCTCCGGCTCCGTCTCCCGCGGTTCTCTCTTCTGATGATGGGGTTGAGCTGGTTCAGTGGTCTGTGTCTTCGCTTGATTGTTTATTATCTTTGGGCCTTCGCACCGTGAAATCTATTCCCCCTAAGTGTCGGCTTGGGTTTGCTCGGGTTTTGAAGGGGGTTTTGGATGATGTGGCGGACTCTCCTGGTGACCTCTCCTGCTGGGTCCGTATGCTTGTGTTGCCTCTTTGTCTGCTTAAGACCTTCGTTCCTAGGAGTAATCTTGAGTGTAGGACTGCTATTAGGCGACAGCGTCAGGAGGAGAGTATTACCAGGGCTATTCTCGCTTGGGGGGTGCCTGGAGGTGGTTTGCAGCTTTTGCGGGAGTGTTTGGCTGAGGTTCCTCCCTCGTTTCATGTGGAGGAGGATCGGGATTTGAGTGAGCTTAACCTCCGCCAATGTCGGCGGAAGATTTGTGATGGCCATTATACTGCTGCTGTTAAGGTGCTTTCTTCCTCTGGCGTCGCTCCCTACTCTGATGCCACTCTTGGGGCTTTGCGAGAGAAGCATCCGGTCACCCCATCTCCTTCCTTGCCTCCTTTACCTGTGGGTCATCATTCTCTTGTTGCCTCTTCGGTTGTGGTTGTGGATATGATTCGTAGTTTTCCACGTGGCACTTCTTGTGGGAGGGATGGGTTTCGTGCCCAACACCTTATGGACTGTTTGAGTGGTGCTGCCGTGGCTATCTCTGATGATCTGATCGCTTCTATTACTAGGGTGGTCAATCTTTTTCTTGAGGGCAGATGTCCACTAGCGCTTGGTGAGTACATTGCCAGCGCTCCACTCACGCCGCTTGTTAAACCTGGTGGTGGTGTTCGTCCTATTGCTGTTGGCACCGTCTGGAGACGTCTTGTTTCTAAGGTAGGTGCTTGTTTGGTTGGTCCTTCTTTGTATTCTTATTTTGCTGGTCTTCAGTTTGGGGTTGGGGTGTCCGGTGGAGGAGAGGCTGTCTTGCATGCCTTGAATCGGTTCATTGAGGCTCGTGGTGGGGATGTGGGGCTTTCTATGTTGCTGGTTGATTTCCAGAATGCTCTCAACCTTGTTGATCGTGTAACCATGCTTCTGGAAGTTCGCCGTCGTTGCCCGATTCTTTCCCGTTGGGTGGAGTTCTGTTACTCTAGCCCTGCCCGCCTTCATTATGGGGAACATTGTTGTGGTCTTGTCAGGGAGTCCAGCAGGGTGATCCTTTGGGACCCTTGCTTTTCGCTTTGGTTTTGCATCCCTTGGTGTGCAAGATACGGGATTCTTTTGATTTGATTTTGCAAGCTTGGTACTTGGATGATGGCACCATTGTTGGGGATACTTTGGAGGTGGGGAAGGTTTTGGATTTGATTATGGCAGATGGTCCTCAGTTTGGTCTCCATCTTAATGTCGCTAAGACTGAGGTTTTTTGGCCTACTGAGGATCCCCGGAGTCGACTTCCTGGTGTTTTCCCTCCTTCCATTGCTCGGCCTTTGCGTGGTGTCTCTCTTTTGGGTGGTCCTGTCAGTACTTGCCCTAGTTTTGGAAGTGAGCTTGTGGGGACGAGAGTGACTAAGACCATTGAGCTTATGGATTTAGATGCTAGGATTGAGGACCCGCAATGTGAGTTGCTTCTGCTTAGAGCTTGTACGGGTATATCTAAGCTCTACTTTACCCTCCGTACATGTTCGCCGAGAGTCTTTGGGTCTGTCCATCTTCGGTTTGATGCAGCACTTCGTTCTAGCTTGGAACGCATTGTCACTGCGTCTGGGCCTGGTTTCAGGGATTGGCAGTGGCGCCTTGCCACTTTCCCTTTTCATCTTGGAGGGCTAGGTGTGTATGCTGCCGGGAATGTTTTGCACTATGCTTTTCTAGCGTCCCGTTTGCAGTCTGCCGATTTACAGGCTAAGCTACTACGGCCTTCTGATATTGTGGATGCTGGTCCTACTTTTGATGATGCCTTGCGGGTGTTTTCGGAGACTACAGGTTCTACTTTCTTACGTGATCCTAGTGAAATCGCTGCCCCAAAACTTATGAAAAAATTGGCAGATATATATTTTCCAAGGATTGCTGCTACTGCAGAATCTGTTTACTCTTTGACACCGCGTCAACTTGCATTGTGGAAGTCCCAGCGTGGTGCCCACTCCTCTGATTGGTTGCGTGCGGTTCCTATCTCTGGGCTGGGTCAGACTATGAACGGGAGGACTTACCGTAGTGTGCTGGGATATCGTCTGGGTGTTCCTTTATTCGTGGTATCTAGGCCTTGTCCCGCTTGCTCTCGGGTTTTTGCTGATGATATTTATGGGGACCACGCTGTCTCTTGTACTGGCACTGTGGGGGTCAAGTATCGGCATAACCTTGTTCGTGACACCTTATTCGACATTTGCTATAGGTCTGGTATTTCTTCCGGCAGGGAGGTGGATATCGGTTTAGTTGACGGACACGGCGGATCTCTTCGTCCTGCGGATTTGCTGCTTTATTCATGGGACAGAGGGCGTGATGTGTGTGTTGATTTGACAGGGTCTTCCCCCTTGACGCAGACTGGGCTGACCGATTTTGTGCCGGGACGGGTTGTCGCTGATGCTGCTCAGCGCAAGTATGCTAAGTATAGAGATTTGTGCACGGCTGCTGGATATGGTTTCCTACCCTTCTCTTTTTCTTCACTTGGGGAGTTGGGCTCGGACGCTATTGACTTGCTAAAGCGGATCCAGAAATTCTCGGTATCTCAGGATACAGGGGCTCGGGTGGCCGCTTATATCTTCACTAGACTTAGTTTTTCTATAGCTAAGGGGGTGGGGGCCCAGATTGTCTCTCGGCTCCCCACCAATTTCTTGTAAACTTTACATTTTATTTTAATGAAAGTTGCGCTCATCTTATAATAATAATAATAATAATAATAATAATAATAATAATAATAATAATAATAATAATAATAATAATAATAATAATAATAATAATAATAATAATAATAATAATAATAATAATAATAATAATAATAATAATAATAATAATAATCTCTTCGACCTGCGGATTTGCTACTTTATTCGTGGGACAGAGGGCGTGATGTGTGTGTTGATTTCACAGGGTCTTCCCCCTTGACTCAGACTGGGATGTCTAAATTTGTGCCAGGACGGGTTGTTGCTGATGCTGCTCAGCGCAAATGTGCTAAGTATAGGGATTTATGCGCGACTGCTGGCTATGGTTTCCTACCCTTCTCTTTCTCTTCGCTTGGGGAGCTGGGCTCGGATGCTGTTGACTTGCTTAAGCGGATCCAGAAGTTCTCGGTATCTCAGGATGCAGGGGCTCGGGTGGCCGCTTATATCTTTAGTAGGATTAGCTTTGCTGTAGCTAAGGGGGTGGGGGCCCAGATTGTCTCTCGGCTCCCCACCAACTTCATGTAAACTTTTCATTTTATTTTATTTTAATGAAAGCTGCGCGCATCTTATAATAATAATAATAATAATAATAATAATAATAATAATAATAATAATAGGGATTTATGCGCGACTGCTGGCTATGGTTTCCTACCCTTCTCTTTCTCTTCGCTTGGGGAGCTGGGCTCGGATGCTGTTGACTTCCTTAAGCGGATCCAGAAGTTCTCGGTATCTCAGGATGCAGGGGCTCGGGTGGCCGCTTATATCTTTACTAGGATTAGCTTTGCTGTAGCTAAGGGGGTGGGAATAAAAAAAAAAAGTAGTAATAATAATAATAATAATAATAATAATAATAATAATAATAATAATAATAATAATAATAATAATAATAATAATAATAATAATAATAATAATAATAATAATAATAAGAAGAAGAAGAAGAAGAAGAAGAAGAAGAAGAAGAAGAAGAAGAAGAAGAAGAAGAAGAAGAAGAAGAAGAAGAAGAAGAATAATAATAATAATAATAATAATAATAATAATAATAATAATAATAATAATAATAATAATAATAATAATAATAATAATAATAATAATAATAATAATAATAATACAAGGATTTTGAAAAACGAGCGCTTAGAGAGGGAGAGAGAGGGAGGAGGGTTTTGCATTTTGGATCTTCGACTGCCGCCAGTGTGGGCTCCCTGCCAACCATCTTCCTTGTCGGTCAACCACTCACCGGCCTGGTGTTTGTGTCGTTGTTGGTCCTGTGGTTGTGTCTAGAGCGCGCGGTTGCGTTTTCGTGTTCGGAGATCAGCGCTAGTGGGCCTCTTGTTTCGCTGCTGCGGTTTGCCACCACGTCACTCGCCTTACTCAGACCCCACGTCACTCACGTCGCCGGTGTGGGTAACTTGGTGGTGGTTTGCGTGTCGCCTGGTGTTTGGTGTGGCTGCTTGTCGTGTGTGGGAGAGCAGTACGGTTGCCGCCTACCACTGGTTGCCGGCCATTGGTGTCGACCTGTATGACGGTTGTGGTGGTGTTGGTCGTAGAGTGGAGCCGGTGGTGGCTGGTTTGTGGTTTGGTCTGTTGTGCGGCAGGTTTACTTCTTTGCATTTCGTTTTTTTTAGGTTTTCTCTATTTGGTTTTACACGTGTCATGTTGTGATTGGCTTTTGTGTTTATTTCCATGCACATGCGTGTGATTGGGTTTTTGCTTCTTGCGTGTAATTCTCCTCATGCCTATTTTAGTTCGGTTCCCTTGTCCTTTTTCTAAAATTCATGGGTGTCCGAATAGCGGTGGTAGGGGCCTTACTAAGGCCGCATGGCAAAAGCATTTTCAGGATCGACATTGTATTGACGGTGCTATGGGTCTTACGCGTCAAACTCTTTCTGATAGTCTGACGGTTTTCTCTAATGCCGAGATTACTTTAAAGCGGATGGGGCTTTGGTTGTGTGGGGAGTGCTTTAAAACCCATACGTTTCGTTCTAGGTGTCGGCATGGTCGGGGTGACATAGTTCCGCCTCCGGATTGTGGCGATGGCATCGTTAGTTTTTTTATTCATGGTATCCCTAGACCTATGGCTCCGTCTCACTGGGTTCTTTCATCTGATGATGAGGTTGCGCTTGTTCAGTGGTCTGTACCTTCGCTTGATCGTTTATTTTCTTTGGGCCATCGCACCGTGAAATCTATTCTTCCTAAGTGCCGTCTTGGGTTTGCTCGGGTTCTGAAGGGGGTCTTGGATGATGTGGCTGACTCTCCCGGTGATCTATCCTGTTGGGTTCGTTTGCTTGTGTTGCCTATTTGTCTGTTTAAGACCTTCGCTCCTCGGAGTAATCTTGAGTGTAGGACGGCTGTTAGGCGACAGCGTCAGGAGGAGAGTATTACCAGGACTATTCTTGCTTGGGGGTGCCTGGGGGGGATTGCAGCTTCTGCAGGAGTGTTTGGCTGAGGTTCCTCCTTCGTTTCATGTGGGGGAAGATCTGGATTTGAGTGAGCTTAACCTCCGCCAGTGTCGGCGGAAGGTTTGTGATGGTCACTATACTGCTGCTATTAGGGTGCTTTCTTCCTCTGGCGTCGCCCCCTACTCTGATGCCACTCTTGGTGCTCTGCGAGAGAAGCATCCTGTCGCCCCATCTCCTTCGCTACCTCCTTTGCCTTTGGATCATCATTCTCTTGTTGCCTCTTCGGCGGTGGTATTGGATATGATTAGTGGTTTCCCGCGTGGCACCTCTTGCGGAAGGGATGGGCTTCGTGCCCAACACCTTAATGGACTGTTTGAGTGGTGCTGTTGTGGCTGTCTTCGATGATTTGATCGCTTCTGTTACTAGGGTGGTTAATCTTTTCTTGGAGGGTCGGTGCCCTATAGCCCTTGGTGAGTACATTGCCAGCGCTCCGCTTACACCGCTTGTTAAGCCGGGCGGGGGTGTTCGTCCTATCGCTGTTGGCACTGTCTGGAGACGTCTTGTCTCTAAGGTTGGTGCTTGTTTGGTTGGTCCTTCTTTATCTACTTATTTTGCTGGTCTGCAGTTTGGGGTTGGAGTGTCTGGTGGAGGAGAGGCTATCTTGCATGCGTTGAATCGGCTCATTGAGGCCCGTGGTGGTGATGTGGGACTGTCTATGTTGCTAGTTGATTTCCAGAATGCTTTCAACCTTGTTGATCGTGTGACTATGCTACAGGAAGTTCGCCGTCGTTGTCCGGTTCTTTCCCATTGGGTGGAGTTTTGTTACTCTAGCCCTGCCCGTCTTTATTATGGGGAGCATTGCTTGTGGTCTTGTCAGGGTGTTCAGCAGGGTGATCCGTTAGGCCCTTTGCTTTTCGCTTTGGTTTTACATCCCTTAGTGTGCAAAATTCGGGACTCTTTTGATCTTACTATGCAGGCCTGGTATTTGGATGACGGCACCATTGTTGGGGACACTTTGCAGGTGGGGGCTGTTTTGGATTTGATTATGGTTGATGGGCCTCGTTTTGGTCTCCATCTTAATGTGGCTAAGACTGAGGTCTTTTGGCCCATTGAGGATCCTCGGAGTCGGCTTCCCGGGGTTTTCCCCCCTACTATTGCCCGGCCCTTGCGTGGTGTCTCGGTTTTGGGTGGACCTGTCAGTACTTGTCCTATTTTTGGCAGTGAGCTTGTAGCGAGGAGAGTGACTAAGACCATTGAGCTTATGGATTTAGTCGCGAGGATCGAGGACCCGCAATGCGAGTTGCTTCTGCTCCGTGCTTGTACTGGTATTTCTAAGCTTTATTTTTCTCTTCGTACTTGCTCCCCTGGAGTCTTTGGGTCTGTCCATCTTCGCTTTGATGCTGCACTTCGTTCTAGCTTGGAACGTATTGTCACCGCGTCTGGGCCTTGTTTTGGGGATTGGCAGTGGCGCCTTGCCACTTTCCTTTTTCATTTGGGCGGACTTGGTGTTTATGCTGCAGGAGATGTTTTACACTATGCTTTTCTAGCTTCCCGTTTGCAATCTGCAGTTTTGCAGGCAGCGCTCCTGCGGCCTTCTGGTATTGTATGTGCTGGTCCTACTTTCGATGATGCCTTGCGGGTGTTTTCAGAGACTACAGGTTCTGATTTTTTACGTGATCCGAGTGAAATCGCTGCCCCTAAACTTATGAAGAAATTGGCAGATATATATTTCGCGACGGTTGCTGCTTCTTCAGAATCTGTTTTCTCTTTGACACCATGTTAGCTTGCGTTGTGGAATTCTCAGCAGGGTGCCCACTCCTCTGATTGGCTGCGTGCGGTTCCTATCTCTGGGTTGGGTCAGACTATGAACAGGAGGACTTACCGTAGTGTGCTGGGGTATCGACTGGGAGTTCCGTTATTCGCGGTATCTAGGCCTTGTCCTGCTTGCTCTCGGGTTTTTGATGACGATTTGTATGGGGATGTAACAACCCGAAAAGTACCCAATTTTTCTAGTAAAAATATTTACTAACACTTTTCAGCAGACTTAAGGTTTTAAAATAGAAATTTTTGTTCCGAGTCGTATTTTGAAATTCCGCGTTCGTATTTGGAATTTCTGAGAGATTTCATGAAAAGACCGTTTTTTAGTCATCTTTGACTTTTCTTGACTTTTAAGTCGTCTTTGACTTTTCTTGACTTTTTAAAAGTCGTCATTGACTTTTCTTGACTTTTAAGTCGTCCTAAACTTTTCTTGACTTTTAAGTCATCTTTGACTTTTCTCGACTTTTCAGTCAACTTTGACTTCCGTTGACTTTTTCCCGACTCGCCTCATAAGTTGAAGACCGAAATTTTATTTAAAAAAATAATATTTTTGATTTATTTTTATTTAGATTTATTAAGATTTATCATAATTTAATATAATTATTTTGAATTTATTCGGAATTTAAAGAATAACTTTTACGGTTTTAACCGAACGTCATTTAACTATTCCCGACTCATCGTAAATCCGTAACAAATTCAAAACTCGACTTTGGCATGAGTCACACGCGCGTGTCATCGTTTTCCACTCACAATTAGATATTTTATTTATTTTGATTAAACTAATCAAAATATCTAGATATTTATTAACTTTATCGATCAGTTAACGAAAATTACGCAAAACGCTCGAAATCAGACCCGTCTAGCACAAAACCACACGGCACTCTTGCTCTCTAATAGGCCTTGATATTTTCATTACTTTTGATTACAATATCATAATATCTAGATATTTGGTGTAATTAACTTTATCGTTAATTATATTTAATCGATTACCGTAAAACAATTATTAAACCTGAGTCAATTACGTAACAACAATTTCAAAACTCGACATTCTTATTTGCCTATAAACACACGGCTCAACCCACTCTTCCTTACTCACAAACAACTTTTCATTTTACAATAAATCAAATAAAGATCAAAATATCGCTTTCTTTAATCGTTCTTCGTGTTCTTCGTCGTTCATCATTTGTTCTTCATTGTTCTTGAGCAAAACCTTCATAAAATCTTCATTTCTTAATTAAATCCGTCCTAACTTATATTTCTAGACTCTCCTCTTTGCTCCCCATCTTCACGTACGGTTTTATTTCAATTCCGACAAAATCGTTTTCAACACTTTAATTATGGAAATTTATATTTTTAAGTTCTAATAATGTTTTTCTTGTCATTTCTTATAGGGGAAGATTTTGAAGACGAGTTTGGAGACTCGTATATTTTGGGTGAAGATTAGTAGGAGGGTTTCTTAATTATATACTTCTTATTATTATTTTGGTGCTAAGTGGTTTGCTAGCTAAGGTAACAATTCCGTTTTACTCGACGAATTGATGTCACATAGTCTTTAGTTTTTGGTTCATGTTATGGTTAATTATGATTTTAGTTAGTGACATAGCTTTAGCCTTTGTTTCTTTAGTTTTGGTTCATCTTTGTTTTAGTTCATGTTTTTATGATTTATGGAATTTTGGTAGTAATATGATAAGGAGTTGTTTTTATCATGTTGATGAATTTTGATGGTTTTTATTAAGTTATGATTTTTATGTTGTCTAGGAAATTTTTCATATGTTAGTATTCTTGATGATAATTTGGATGATTTTTCATAATAATGATTTTTGTATGATGGATGGTTAAATTGGTTGTTAAAATGGGTGTTGATTAATTAAAACATGTTAGAAACAATTTGGTGGTGTTGTAGTGGTGGTGGCCGAATTGGTGGCACTAAACCGGACCAAACCAGACCGGTCCAGGCCGGTTCAGACCCGGTCTGGGTTGGTCCATGGTGGGTCCGGGTTTTGGTCTTTGGGTTGTATCGATGTTTGATTGTTTAATTGTTGTTTTGACGGGTTTTAATTATGTTAAAGCATGCGGAAATTTTTAAGAAACGGTTTTAGAAATTTAAATGAAAACAGCCATTTTAGCCCAAAACAGGCCGTGGGCCCATCCAGGCCCATGTGGGGTCCGGCCCAACTCAGCCCGTGGGTCCCACTTTGGGACTTGTGACGGTTTTTGAGTTATCGTCATTTTTATCGTGTTGTGTAATATTTAGCAAGTGGGAAATGTTAATAAGTAAAATATTTAATTAAAAAGGTTTTTCATAGAATTATTATTTCTCACATGTTAGAAATTATAAGACGAGATCGTAGTTTAATTGGATATCAGTTAAGTCAAATGGGGTTTTGGTATGATCTAATAATTCACATGTTAGAAGTTAATAAAATAACATGTATTGAATATGTTGATTTTTATGTTTAAGTCTATGTGATAAAGACTCTGTTTCTAGCCGGTTTGATCCAACGGGTTTGGTCAAACTAAGATCTAGTCAGCCCCGATTTGACTGATGACCCGTCGCGGGACTAGGGTCGGGGATTTGTCTTCATGTAAGATTTTATTTAATTATTGAATTAGCCTTAGTAGATATAAGGCGATATGATACTTGAATATGATTTTTATGCAATTAGTCACATGATAGGAAGTTTTCCCGTGACTGTTTTGATTATATGGTTGGTGTCGTGTTGACTAAGTGCCCATAGAGAATTATGAGTATATGGCGTCTTGACCATTCTAATTCTAAATGAGTATCTTGGACCATGACATTGATAGGCCCGTACTGTCTTTAACGAGTATATCGTTCATGGTTAATAGCTTTTGTGTCACGGCCTGGGGGGCTTATCTCCAAGTCGGGGCATGGCATCCTAAGAGTTCCGCTTTGGGAAGGGAGCCAGCTTAAGTACTAGCCATCTCTGCTTAGGGGGTCGCCTAGTAGAGTTTCTCATGTACGGTTATGTCATGGGACGGGGAATGGAATAGCTGTTGTCGATAGGTCTGATCAGTCTAGGACTAGGATGTTTTCCTACCTTGTGGTATAGCCTCGAGTTACAGAAGTCGACTATTGACTGGGCTAAGAAATTATGCCTGTTTGTAGAAGTATTGGTCTTTCATGTTTGTATGATTCTATGAGTTTTAGAAGGTGAGATGCAAGCCGGCTAAGGTTGATAGAGTTTGGATTACGATTGTTAACTGATTCACATGATTACGTGTTGATTAGGGTTTGAGTGTATCATGGCCATGTTACAGGGTAACCTCTGAGCTAGCATACCAGCTTCCCTACCTCTTGTTATATTTTATTATCGGTTTCACATGATAGCTTTCATATGATAGGTTATATGTTAGTTAATTGTTTCATAACATGAAAAGCATATCATATATGTTTAAGTTTTGTATTTCCATATACATTGCTTTTATGTTATCATGTTCATTAAACTCGACATTTCGTGGCTGGGAGAACTCGGAGTTACTCCCCACTGACTGTGGCTTCCGTGTTTATATTTAATGCGGTCGAACAGGTGGTGAATGCATATTTGGGGTACATTGACGAGCTAGTGAGCGAAGTATTTACCTTGGACCTATATTCGGTTCATAGTTTGTATATTATTATACACTCTTTTATTTCCGTATTTTTACGGGAGATATGTCTCCCGTCTTGTATAATTCTTATGTATAATATAAATTTTCTTTTGTAAAGAACCTTTTTATTTATGACACCCTTTGTTATGTATTTAAATTATTTTTTTCTTTCCGCAAATTTGAGGGTGTCACAGGGGACCACGCTGTTTCTTGTGCTGGTACTGTGGGGGTTAAGCATCGGCATAACCTCGTTCGTGACACCTTGTTCGACATTTGCTATAGGTCTGGAATTACTACGGGCAAGGAGGTGGATATCGGTTTGATTGACGGGCACGACAGATCTCTTCGTCCTGCGGATTTGCTTCTATATTCCTGGGACAGAGGACGTGATGTGTGTGTTGATTTGACAGGGTCTTCCCCCTTGACTCAGACTGGGATGTCTGATTTTGTGCCGGGACGGGTTGTCGCCGATGCTGCTCAGCGCAAATGTGCTAAGTATGGGGATTTGTGCGCGGCTGCTGGCTATGGTTTTCTACCCTTCCCTTTTTCTTCGCTTGGGGAGTTGGGCTCGGATGCTGTTGACTTGTTTAAGCGGATACAGAAATTCTCGGTATCTCAGGATGCTGGGGCTCGGGTGGCCGCTTATATCTTTACTAGGATTAGTTTTGCTGTAGCTAAGGGGGTGGGAGCCCAGATTGTCTCTCGGCTCCCCACCAACTTCATGTAAATTTTACATTTTATTTTAATGAAAGCTGCGCGCATCTTATTAATAAAAAAAAAAAAAAAAAAAAAAAAAAAAAAAAAATAATAATAATAATAATAATAATAATAATAATAATAATAATAATAATAATAATAAATTTCTTGTAAATTTTATTATTATTTTCTATAGCTAAGGGGGTGGGGGCCCAGATTGTCTCTCGGCTCCCCACCAACTTCTTGTAAATTTTACATTTTATTTTAATGAAAGCTGCGCGCATCTTATTAAAAAAAAAAAAATAATAATAATAATAATAATAATAATAATAATAAGAAAACGTGCGAGAGAGAGTGAGGGAGGCGATTGAAGATTGGCGATTGAAGAGAGGAGCGAGGGCGTTGTTCACCCTTCCTGCCGGAGTCTCACCGCACCGACCACCCTTTCACACCGGCCATCCAGACTTCACGTCGCCGGCCTTGGTGTGGTGTTTGGTGTCGTTGGTTGCGTCAGCAGTTACGGCGTCTTTGTTCCTGTGTGCCGGCCGTTCTCCTGTTCCACGTCGGCGCCGCATCTGCTAGTCGTGTGGGACGGGTCTGGTTGTTGGCGGGTTGCCGTCCGTTCTGCAGTGTTTTTCACGATTAGGGGTTTGCGAAAAAGGGACACGTCGCTTCTGTGTTTTAGGGTAACGCCTTTGTCCATTGGTTACAGTCGCCTGTCACTCTCTGTTCGTCGTCTCCAACCAAGCCATACAGACCACACCCAGCTGTGGTGCGGCTGTTAGTGTGTGTTGGTGGTTTCATCGCGTCGGCGTCGGTTTCTCTTGCCGTGGTCTGCTGGCTGTGGCCGGTGTTGTCGTCGTGGTGGCTGATTATGGGTTGTGTTGTGGTCGTGGTGACGGTGGCCGTGTCTTTCATGCTTTGCACGTGAGCAGTGGCCATGCACGTGTGTCATTACGGTTTATTTTTTTTTATTATTTTTAGGTATTACTTTCTTTTTCTTTGTCATGCCCGTTTTAGTACGGTTTCAGTGTCCTTTTTCTTGTATTCATGAGTGTCCGAATGGCGGTGGTAGGGGCCTTACTAAGGTCGTCTGGCAAAAGCATTTTCAGGATCGACATTGTAATGTTGGTGCTATGGGTCTTACGCGTCAAACTCTTACCGATAGTCTGACGGTTTTCTCTAATTTCGAGATTACCTTGAAGCGGATGGGGCTTTGGTTGTGTGGGGAGTGCTTTAAAATCCATACGTTTCGTTCTAGGTGTCGGCATGGTCGGGGTGACATAGTTCCGCCTCCAGATTGTGGTGATGGCATCGTTAGCTTTATTATTCATGGTATCCCTAGACCTCCGGCTCCGTCTCACTCGGTTCTGTCGTCTGATGATGAGGTTGAGCTTTGATGTAAGGTATAGTGGTGTGGTAAGAGTGTCGATCTCAGGGACGGTTGGTGTCTAGAAATGATCTAATAGTCTACTAAGTCTCTTGCAAAGTCACAAAGTAATTTGGGTTTGGATTTGTTGGCTAAACTAAATAACAACAATAAAAAGCAAATAAAAACAACAAATAAAGCCTAAAACGAGAAAGATTGGATTTTTATCGAATAAGAGGGAAAACTAGGGTGAGTGGGTTCATATGGGTAGTAAAGTCCGGTGAAAAAGTCGGGTTTAAAAGTTGAAATGTCGTCTAGTCTAGGAAAGTGAATTGAGGCTTTCGTTCTTACAATTCCTCCTCAAACCGACTCTAACTAGCTATCGCGTCACTAGATACGGTTCGCCAAACTAGCGGTTCTACGAAAAACCACGACTTTCGATCTTCTGGTATTCGAAACAAGCGAGAGAATCATGCAAACTCAAGTAGGCATTTCATCAAACATGTTATAAGCATAACATGGAGACAAGACAATAATCAACTATTAACCCCAACAAGAACACATTAACTCATACTAGAACCCATAATCCCCCACATAACCCTAGCAAGGTTACTACTCACTCATATTCAAAGGAAATTCAATATTAACTAAGGATTGCAAAAGGAAATCAACAACAATAAACATTTTCTAATTAACAATGAGTAGATAACAAAAATTCAAATGAAAACTTAATTAAGGACAAGATTAAGTAAAGAAATTGTACCAACTTAGAAAAAGGTGAGAACTTTGATATAATAACCAAGATTTTGTCACAAATCTTTGAATACAAACCAAGTTCCAACACTAAACCAAGTTGCAATTACTAATTAACCCACTAATTAGCCTAATTATGGAAGATTAATAGAAGATTAAATACTAATTCTATGAGAGTTTCAGATCTAGGGTTTCATGCCCTTTAATTACACAAGAGGGTCTATTTATAGGTTTACAAAATAGAGGAAAGATGGGCTTCGAAAGACTTCATGGACTGGCAAAGTCAGGACCGTGAAATGGGTTTCACGGTCGTGAAAGCTGTCTCACGACCGTGAAACAAGTCACGGTCGTGAGATGTTGCACCAAATGAGACAGGAACTTCCCATGATCAAGTCACGACCGTGAAAGGGGTTTCACGACCATGAAATGTGTTTCACGGCTGTGAGCTGAAATGCTCGAGAATCCGCCTTCTTGGAAAGGCATATCATGACCGTGAGATACCTTTCACGCCCGTGAAAGGCTTCTTTTCCCTCTTCCTTTGCTTGACTTTGTTGCTTCCTTCCCGGTTTCGCTTGCCTTGACTCGGGAGGGCTTTGGCGCATCGAGTAGGGGCCCCCAAGGGTATGTGGGGGCCCCCAAGGTATGCCGTGGGTCCTCCGAGTGATCCACCTTCTTCTTTGTCGATCAAAACTAGGTATAAATCACCTCAAATGACGGTTTACCTACAAAAGCACGATAAAAGCGAGAAATATGCTAAAAGAAGGTAAAACACGTAGAAACGCTCTTAGGGAGCGTTAAAGGCAAGCAAAACGAGACAAAAAGGGGTGAAAAGTAGGGTGAAATGACACTATATCAAGCTTGTTCAATGTTCTGTATCTTCGCTTGATCGTTTATTTTCTTTGGGCCATCGCACCGTGAAATCTATTCCTCCTAAGTGCCGTCTTGGGTTTGCTCGGGTTCAGAAGGGGGTCTTGGATGATATGGCTGACTCTCCTGGTGATCTCTTCTGCTTGGTTCGTTTGCTTGTGTTGCCTATTTGTCTGCTTAAGACCTTCGCTCCTAGGACTAATCTTGAGTGTAGGACGGCTGTTAGGCGACAGCGTCAGGAGGAGAGTATTACCAGGGCTATTCTTGCTTGTGGGTGCCTGGAGGGGGATTGCAGCTTTTGTAGGAATGTTTGGCTGAGGTTCCTTCTTCGTTTCATGTGGGGGAAGATCTGGATTTGGGTGAGCTTAACCTCCGCCAACGTCAGGGAAGGTTTGTGATGGTCACTATACTGCTGCTGTTAGGGTGCTTTTTTCCTCTGGCGTCTCCCCCTACTCTGATGCCACTCTTGGTGCTCTGCAAGAGAATCATCGTGTCACCCCATCTCCTTCGCTGCCTCCTTTGCCTGTGGATCATCATTCTCTTATTGCCTCTTCGGCGGTGGTATTGGATATGATTCGTGGTTTCCCGCGTGGCACTTTTTGCGGGAGGGATGGGCTTCGTGCCCAACACCTTATGGACTGTTTGAGTGGTGCTGCCGTGGCTGTCTCTGATGATTTGATCGCTTCTGTCACTAGGGTGGTTAATCTTTTCTTGGAGGGTCGGTGCCTTGTAGCCCTTGGTGAGTACATTGCCAGCGCTCCGCTTACGCCGCTTGTTAAGCCGGGCAGGGTGTTCGTCTTATCGCTGTTGGCACTGTCTGAAGACGTCTTGTCTCTAAGGTTGGTGCTTGTTTGGTTGGTCCTTCTTTGTCTACTTATTTTGCTGGTCTGCAGTTTGGGGTTGGGGTGTCCGGTGGAGGAGAGGCTATCTTGCATGCCTTGAATCGGCTCAATGAGGCCCGTAATGGTGATGTGGGATTGTCTGTGTTGCTAGTTGATTTCCAGAATGCTTTCAACCTTGTTGATCGTGTGACTATGCTATAGGAAGTCCGCCGTCGTTGTCCGGTTCTTTCCCGTTGGGTGGAGTTTTGTTACTCAAGCCATGTCCGTCTTTATTATGGGGAGCATTGCTTGTGCTCTTGTCAGGGTGTTCAGCAGGGTGATCCGTTAGGCCCTTTGCTTTTCGCTTTGGTTTTGCATCCCTTAGTGTGCAAAATCCGGGACTCTTTTGATCTTACTATGCAGGCCTGGTATTTGGATGACGGCACCATTGTTGGGGACACTTTGGAGGTGGGGGCTGTTTTGGATTTGATTATGGTAGATGGGCCTCGTTTTGGTCCCCATCTTAATGTGGCTACGACTGAGGTCTTTTGGCCTATTGAGGATCCGCGGAGTCGGCTTCCCGGTGTTTTCCCCCTTACTATTGCCCGGCCCTTGCGTGGTGTCGCTGTTTTGGGTGGACCTGTCAGTACTTGTCCTATTTTTGGCAGTGAGCTTGTGGCGAGGAGAGTGACTAAGACCATTGAGCTTATGGATTTAGTCGCGAGGATCGAGGACCCGCAATGCGAGTTGCTTCTGCTCCGTGCTTGTACTGGTATTTCTAAGCTTTATTTTTCTCTTCGTACTTGCTCCCATGGAGTCTTTGGGTCTGTCCATCTTCGCTTTGATGCAGCACTTCATTCTAGCTTGGAACGTATAATCACCGCGTCTGGGCCTGGTTTTAGGGATTGGCAGTGGCGCCTTGCCACATTCCCTTTTCAGTTGGGTGGGCTCGGTGTTTATGCTGCGGGGGATGTTTTACACTATGCTTTTGTGGCTTCCCGTTTGCAGTTTGCAGTTTTGCAGGCTACGCTCCTACGACCTTCTGGTATTGTAGATGCTGGTCCTACTTTTGACGATGCCTTGCGGGTGTTTTCGGAGGCTACAGGTTCTGATTTTTTACGTGATCCTAGTGAAATCGCTGCCCCTAAACTTATGAAGAAATTGGCAGATATATATTTCGCGACGGTTGCTGCTTCTTCAGAATCTGTTTTCTCTTTGACACCGCGTCCGCTTGCGCTGTGGAAGTCTCAGCAAGGTGCCCACGCCTCTGATTGGTTGCGTGCGGTTCCTATCTCTGGGTTGGGTCAGACGATGAACATGAGGACTTACCGTAGTGTGCTGGGGTATCGACTGGGTGTTCCGTTATTCGCGGTATCTAGGCCTTGTCCTGCTTGCTCTCGGGTGTTTGCTGATGATGTGTATGGGGACCACGCTGTTTCTTGTACTCGTACTGTGGGGGTTAAGCATCGGCATAACCTCGTTCGTGACACCTTATTTGACATATGTTATAGGTCTGGTATTTCTACGGGCAAGAAGGTTGATATCGGTTTGGTTGACGGGCATGGCGGATCTCTTCGTCCTGCGGATTTGCTACTTTATTCCTGGGACAAAGGGCGTGATGTGTGTGTTGATTTGACAGGGTCTTCCCCCTTGACTCAGACTGAGATGTCCGATTTTGTGCCGGGACGGGTTGTCGCTGATGCTACTCAGCGCAAATGTGCTAAGTATGGAGATTTATGCGTGGTTGCCGGCTATGGTTTCCTACCCTTCTCTTTCTCTTCGCTTGGAGAGCTGGGCTCGGATGCTGTTGACTTGCTCAAGCGGATCCAGAAATTTTCGGTATCTCAGGATGTTGGGGCTCGGGTGGCCGCTTATATCTTTACTAAGCTTAGTTTTTCTATAGCTAAGGGGGTGAGGTCCCAGATTGTCTCTCGGCTCCCCACCAACTTCTTGTAAACTTTACTTTTTATTCTAATGAAAGTTGCGCGCATCTTATAATAAAAAAAATAATGATGATGATATATAACCTCGTTCGCGACACTCTTATGGATATCTGCTTCAGGACTTGGATTTCTGCCGGTAAGGAGGCTGACATAGGTTTGGTTGATGGACATGATAAGCTCTTTCATCCGGCGGATTTTGTTACTTTATTTCTGGGACGGGGGAGAGATGTGTATGTTGATTTGACGGGGTCTTCCCCCTTTATCCAGTATGGTATGTCTGATTTTGTGCCCGATCGTGTTGTCGCTGATGCTGCTCAACGTATGTATGCCAAGTACCGGGATTCATGCATGACGTCATATTATGGTTTTCTACCCTTCTCCTTCTCCTCGCCGGGGGAGTTAGATACGGATGCTGCTGCTTTCCTCAAGCGGATTCAGAAATTCTCTATGTCTCAGGATGTCGGGACTCGAGTTGCCGCTTACATTTTTACTAGAATTAGCTTTGCTATTGTTACGGGAGTAGGAGCCAATATAGTACCTCGACTGTCCACTAATTTCTTGTAAATTTGTTGTTGGTCTCAATAAAAGTTGCGGTTTATAATAATAATAATAATAAAATAACTACTAAAATATAATAATATAATACGGAGTATAAGATAATAATATTAAATATATTTATCATAGCAAATATGTATACTAGTAGATAATAATAATATACTCATTGGCTAAACTGAACTGCATTTAATCGACCTGAACTGAATTTATAAGAACTGGAATTAATAATAGGAAAAATTCAAAATTACTCCCTTTTATATACAACTTTTTCAAACTTACTCCCTTTCAAAACAAAACTTCAAAATTACTCCCTTATAAGCGACTTCCGATCAGAAATTGCTACCAAGACCCAACTTAAGTCATAATTAGTCAGAATTGACGAATTTGCCCTTGTTTATAACTCTCCTCTTAATGAGTAAGTTTATCTATTCTAACTAGTTTACCCTAATTTACTATTTACTCACTCTCAAATATTAAGAAGAAATTACTGCGTTAAAATCACTAACCTTAATCCATCGATTCAACTCCTCATTTGATCATTGCTAGGTTAGTCATTCTATTCTAGTTTGTTAGTTGTTTATTATGTGTTGATTTTTATTAGTTTACTGCAATTCATACATTTTACTAAACCCTAATTTATGTAATTTAGGGGTTTTTGATTTATGAAGTTGATTTGTTGTTATTTAATTGATTTATTAGTTTAATGCAATTCCTACTGTTGATTAACCTTAATTTGATTGAATGCTTTAAGGCAAAAATGATGTGTTGATTAGTGTTTAACATTTACCCTTTTTGACCTACATTGTCTTTGATTTGTAGGAATAATGGATACTGACTTTAATGTTAACCTAACCTTAGCAGAAGCATCAAAACTGCAGCGAGATTCTGAGTACGAGTGCGAGTGGGAGTTAGATCTTGACATTGATTTTACAGTAAATAAAGGGGAGGAGGGGCAAAAATTGGTGCAATAGCAGAGAGAGAGAGAGAGGAGATAGAAACATGGTAGACAAAAAAGAAAGAAGTTAAACAAGAAAGAAAGATGGGGAAATATTAAGGCAAAAGAAACAGGGGCAAAATGGGAAGGAAATTACAAAAAAATTGAATTTGGCCGGAAAATTAGTCTACTTATGACTTAAGTTGGGTCTCGGTAGCAATTTTTGATCGGAAGTCGCTTATAAGGGAGTAATTTTAAAATGTTGTTTTGAAAGGGAGTAAGTTTGAAAAAGTTGTATATAAAAGGGAGTAATTTTGAATTTTTCTTTAATAATATTGTAAAGCTAATTGTAAAGTAATATTTTTTCAGACTTTTGACAAATAATATTGTAAAAATATTTGTAAAGTACCTTAATAATTAATACCCTTATTAGCCAATCATGGGTGAAATCGATGTATATATTGTTATATTTATATTTATTTATTTATTTATAAAATAAATAAACAAAAAAACTCTTTGAAAAAAAATTAAAAAAAGTTAAGGCGTCTAAAATTGGACGTAGTTCAATCCCAAATACCAATCGTTGACGACGAAGAAGTTCCCAAATAGTGTGACAAGTCGATAGTTATTGTGGGAAAAGGGAAGAAAAAATGCAGCAAAATACAAGTCAAAGCCCTAGATCTCCGAAATCGGAACCCTATATTAGCGTTTCAGTCACTGATCCCGTCAAATTAGGCAATGGCGTCCAATCTTACATTTCTTATAGAGTCATCACCCAGGTCCATTTCTTACTTTCTCTATTTTTTTTTAATGCTTTGTTTTTATTCAATCTGTTATTATTCTTTTATTAACTACGATTATGTTGCTGGAGTTAGTTTTAATTTAGGGGATTTATCATGTTACAGTTAATGGAGTATACTATTCTAGCGGACTTGCATTTTAGGAATACGCTATATGATGTATAAATAATGAGATCAGGTGTTGTTTGTTTTGTGATGCTGAGATTTTCTGAGTTGTTTTTTGAGAGATTGTACTTCCTATTGAATGTGGTCATGTGTGGGAATGGCTTCGTTGTTTTATTTCGTGTCTGACTGAGGTGAGGACAGCAGGACTCGGTTGGTATAGAATTCCAAAAACTATAATCCTCCTTTGGTGATGTTACAGTTTTAAGAAGCGATTTGTTTGGGGTTATTTTAGGAATGTATTTAGAGCTGTTTATGATTCAACAGATCGTCATGATATCTCACTGATGCAAATCTAAAGCCGTAATCTTATTAGTGGTATCAAATATGGAAAAACAAATTGAACCATGCATTCAGCCAAAATTTCCGACCTCTTCTTTGCACTCTTGCAAAGTTTGGGATTATGTTTCCCAACCCTCGATTCGGTTTGTATCAGAAAGGAGGTCGTTCGCAAACTAGGTTACAAGAGATTTTGTATTTGGAACCAATTGATTGTAGATAGCGCTCTTCTAATATTAGCCTGATGGGGATAAAACTCCAAACCATGCAACATTGCTTCCTAGCCTATTTAGTGTGAATTTTTATCTATTGGTCAGCGTCAGATAGAGTTGCCATTTTTGAATGCGCCAAAGGAGGTAAGTATATATCTGGGGCTTTGAGCAAAATAAAGCAAAATAGATCGATGCTAGGCGGCAAATTTTCTGTTGACGGATCAGATTTAGTGAGAAATGTGCAGGTCTTTATTGAAAATTGTTGATCCAGTGGCCAGGATGCTGATTGATGATTAATATAATTCTTTCTAGGTTTATGAAAACACATTTTGTCCTTATTTGAATATGGTGCCTCTATGGCTCATTCTCAAGTAGTTTGTATGGTTGGACTTGGCGTTAAATCATATCTTTTCCCTTCCCTAAAACTCTCCTATCATACCACCCGACAGTAAGATTATGGTCAAACACTTGCATGGTTATACCTATCAGCTTTTAAAATACACACGCAAGCTTTTAATATAAAAGTGAGAGTTGTCAAATTTGGTAACATCTTAATAAGGTTGCTCACCAAGTAGCTCATACTAGACAGGGTTGCAGGGCGACGTATGTGGGTTTGTGAGACTCCAGCTTAAGCTCTTTCTACTGTAATTGTTGATTCTCATTTAATTAAAATTTTATTTCCCTTGTCGACTATCTTGAGAGAACAAATAGTTGGCCATACTTTGGTGAGAAATCACCTTATCTCGAAAAGTAACCTGGCTGAGTGGCTGACCATAGCTTATGCCCTGACCGTCTTATCTGATGATTTCCAATTTTTTTATTTTAAGTTAGGGAGAGGTGAAATTGACTTAATTCTCAGAATCTCAATAAGCTATTGTTGTTTGTTTGACTGTAGACAAATTTGCCAGACTATCAGGGACCTGAAAAGATCGTCATTCGTAGATATAGTGATTTCGTCTGGCTTCGTGATCGTCTTTTTGAGAGATACAAAGGCATCTTTATTCCCCCTCTTCCAGAAAAGAGCGCTGTCGGTAAGATAAAATTTTCCTGTCATTCTCATTTTCATGAATTTGTTGTGGTGTATTTGAATTGAATTTTTTTCCTTGGTGAGTGACATGGCTATAGGTGCTTGGATGTTATTGTGAATTGTAAGTCCCTGGCAACACAAATTTGCACATTTTAAAGGTTCTGAACCTCTAAGAACAACGGGTCAGCATCATAGTAAAGAAATAACAGTGAAAGCAGCATGTATAAATGCTGAGATACGTTATCTTTTTCTGACCTTGAATACTATAACAGTGCTCCAGTTTAGAAAGATTATAGAGGAACATCAAACGACATTCTGAACATGGTGCATGGACGTTTCTTCGATAAGCTTTAGCAGCCTTTTAAGACAATTAACAAATCTCCCTCGAAATTAAATTAGGATTGAGTTATGAACTATGAGGCCTGTGAGTGTTGGCAACTGAGTTTATGTCATTTAGCTAGGTATGTTCGAACTGAATCGTCATTTGTGGATAATTTTTTCGTTGTTATTCAAGTATTCTATTGTCAAGGTATGTACCTTCCATATATGTTCCAGTTAATTTCTGAAGCTGTCGTATATTCTTGTGCCTTTTGAGTAAATAGGTTTCTATGTTTTTTTTTTGCTTAGCAATTCCTATAGATTTACTGTTCAATAGGTTCTTGCTTGGATATAGACATATAGTTTATTTTATATCAATTAATGACGAATTTGGAAACTGAAATTAGTTAAGACTCCCGTATGAAATAGCATTTTTCTTTACGTGGTTGGGCAAGGGCGTGGGGGAGGGGGGGGGGGGTGGTCCAAACTTTGTCTTCTTCTTTATACGATGCTTCCTAAAGGGAACTTGTGCAGTCTGTTCTACAACCTACGTCCGTGTTGCATGGTCCGGAGTTTGATTCACTTGGTAAATGGGTTGTGTTCGTAGAATATTCTAACATCGATTGGGTTCATATGTATGAACTCAAGCGATATAGTTCCCGACGAATTCCTTTTTAGTACGGACGAATCTGTTCTAGGGTTCGAGGGTTGGTTGACCGAATCTTAAACCATGCAAGAGTGCCTAGATCTTAATCACAAATCATAATTAGCTTATTTATTATATGGAGAAATAAAATCTCTAGAGTGTAATGAGTAATTAGAATTTGGTAGTTAAAGATTGAAAGCTGATATCACAAGGAGGCTTAGGAAGCTTGGGAATTTGGAAATCTATGTTATGGAAAGTCAGGAGAGAAATGTGAAATCTATGGAGGTTTTTTTTTGCCTTTTAGTAGTACTTGGTGAAAGATGGGGAATTGAAGGATTTAACATGCACTAATCCATTTCTAATGTTGGCACAAAATTACTTTGAACCCATTTTGGACCATGATGCAATAAATCAGAAAGACCTGTTAAACTGGTAGCTTTTTTTTTATCGTGAAGTAGCTACCACATGATGCAATTGAACCCCGCGTGTGTCCAACTAGGGCTGAGCAAAAAAGTCCGAACCGAATATTTTAACCGAAACCGAACCGAAAACCGAAAAATGGACTCCGGATATTCGGTTTTTTTTCGGTTCGGTTAACCGAACCGAATTTTTTTATAAAAACCGGAGCGGATTCGGTTCATAGAAAATTCAAAGCGGGTACCGGTTTATTTATTTTATTTTTTTAAAAAAAAAAATTCAATTTTTCAAGCAAACAGTCGGTTCAAAAAACAAAAATCTCAAATCCCCATTTCATTTTTCAACTTTCCATAAATTAGTAAAAAAGTAAGTCAACAAATCAATAAATAAGTTGAACTGAAATAGGGTTATTACCTAAAAAGATGAAAAACCGGTTATGAAAACCGGTTTTCGGTTTCGGTTTTAAAATTTTTAAAAAACCGGTTAACCGAAAAAATCCGGTTCGGATCCGGTTTTGAAAAAAATTGATTTTTAAAACCGGTTATCCGCTCCGGTTTGCAAAACCGGAGCGGATAACCGGTTTTGCTCAACCCTATGTCCAACCCCGTACCTGGCCACTACAGCCTTTGAGGCATTTTTATCGTGGTTGTGAAATTTGCACAATGTTACACCAATTGTTGGAGGAGAATGGGGTGTGGTTTAGTATGCTATGAACATTACACATTGTTACACAGGCCAAATGCGGTACCGATCGCGGTCGCGGTAACGGTGTCCTCGACTCGGCTGACTCGACTGTCACGCTCCGAGTTGCGGTCATGGCGGTGATATTTGTTTTACACGCTTTTGTAGACATTTTATCATTTATTGGCTATTTCATATTAATTTAAGACTAATTTAGATTAAATAATTTGACTAATGCCATACAATTTTTAAGAGCTTTTCATTGAAAAATTTGGCCGAGGGAAGTTATAACTCGTTATTCTCGGGTTCATTGCGGGCCGTATCGGGCCGAGTTGGCCGTTACACTTTATAAATCGGTCGTCTCGGCGATGTTTTTCTATTTTTAATTTACCCAATACATTTCGGGATATCTCGTATCGGTGACCTCCGATACCAATCCGTCTCTGGCGATATGATACGTCTTAGCAGAGATTTCAAACCATGTCACATACTGCTTGAAGAATGGCCTGAGGTTCTTTATGAGCTTAACTTTGTATAGACTCACTTTGTCTTTTGATCTTTACCATCGCAATTTTCAAGAATATACATCAGATGAGGAATGAGGAGTTCCATCTGACTTTTTTTGCTCCATGTAGAGAAATTTCGGTTCAGTGCCGAGTTTATTGAAATGAGACGCCAAGGATTGGATACATTTGTTAATCGGATAGCTTCACACCACGATCTTCGTCTAAGTGATGATCTGCGGCTTTTCTTACAAGCTGATGAAGAGGTGAGTTACGTGGTCAATTTTATATGAAGAATTATCATTTTTGCATTTTCAAAACCTCATGATACATATGTTGAATGTTAGATATTCCCAAGAGAAGCAAAACTCTGTAATTGATGTATAGCTTTTGGGGAGATGGTGGTAATTTGATTTGATGTTATTTGCATTAATTGTTTGCGTTCTTGCATTGATGATCTCAAGCTTCATACAATATTTACGTCCAGCAAGTTATTTAGGATCTCAGGTTTGACATGGTATCAAAATAGATTACATTAAATTATACTGTCAATTCTTAAGACTTTCAAAGTGCGTTTGGGATTCGTCTTGACTAACCTGTTGTGTGTTGATGGAAAATCATGATTGCAAAGATACTCGAGGAGTTGTAAGTTACTGCAGTTAACGTATTGGTGAAGTCGTGTGTGATCCTTAGATTTTATTTCTTCAATTTGCCGTTCACAAAATCAGCTTTAGCCAGCACAGACACTTCGAATCTCAAATATGACTTTCAACACCTCAATATGGAATTTCAAATTGTGCACATACAGCCAGTCATCCCCAAGATGATTGTTATGTCGTGGCTGGAGCGGAATTCCCGAATATTTACTTGGGGTCACCATTCAGTATTTTACACTTGACTTGGGTTAATTATCTGGCTTTCTTATGGGCAAAGGTAGTTTTGAGAAAGAATATGATATCTTCGCCAATTCTTGAGTTAAACATTTGGTGCCTTAGCTATGGAATCTGGACATCAAATGAGTTTTTTTTCTTTTCCCTACAATACTACATGATCACATCACGATTTTGCTGTAACAAATTGGAGGAACTTGTAGATTGCTCCAACTCTCCAAAGCTCTATGTCCTTCACTCACTTATCACTCTTAATTTCATTAAAATAAATTTTCTTATCTGAAAAAGGAGTGTATTTGCTGCGATAGCACTTATTTTGCTAAAACAAAGTGGGATTCAGAAATCATGGAAAAATCGGCACAGAATCCTTGTTGCACACACTGATGTAGTTAGCCGAGCTCTTATACTTTTTTCCTAACCATTGTTGCTACTTCATGCATTCCCTGCCACTCAAGAAGCCATATTTTCATCTCAACTGCATTTCAGCATTGATATTTTCTTTTTGTTTGACTTGGAACCTGTAAGCTAATCATGCTGTATTACTGATTGTCAGACAATGGAGAGGGTGAGAGCTCAGGATATTGGGCTTTTCAAGAAGAAGCCTGCTGATTTGATGCAAATCTTAAAGGCATGGTCTCTGTCCTACCTGAATGGTTGTAATTTTGGTCTCATTGCATAATGATTAGGATGTTATAAATTGTTTAATATATATGATTTTAACCGATAAGAAGTTATTGAGAAGCTATGTCTTACCTGGAACTTATTGATCTGGTAGCTAAACATATCCTCCAACCACATTATAATGTATTGTTGTACATTAATTCTCTTTATTATTTTCAGGACATGCAATCTAAAGTAAGTGATGTAGTTCTTGGCAAAGAGAAACCTGTGGAAGAATCAACTCCAGAGTATGAGAAAATGAAACATTATATCTTTGAACTTGAAGAGCACTTGGCAGAAGCACAAAAGCATGCCTTCCGTCTTGTCAAAAGGCATAGAGGTGAGGGAGGCGCTACTTGTTCAACTGTTATCTAATACGCCTCTTTGCTAACTGCAAATTATGTGACAGAAACTATTTTTTTTATCAATCTGCAGAATTGGGACAATCATTGTCTGATTTTGGAAAGGCAGTCAAGCTCTTAGGTGCTTGTGAGGGAGAATCTCTTGGAAAAGCCTTTTCTGAGCTTGGCGCAAAGTCAGAGGCACTGTCAATGAAGCTGCAAGCAGAGGCAGGATTTTCTTATTATGCAAGATCAGTATTATTTGGAGAAATAGAATCTGAAATATGGTTAATTGGACAATAGAATCCGAACCCTGACAGTAGATATCCTGCTACGAGTATATATTCCAGCTTCCATGGATGTTATGCAGAGCATTTTAGTTGTCAGAGTTGGGATTCTTTTGTATGTTACTCAACAATTCTAACCTTATGCTGTGTGAATTTTGTGTAAGCATGTCTTCATTTCAAAATATTTCACATAAATAATACGTCATCTTTGATTCTCTGTCCGTATTATCCAGTTTCCCATCTTTTGTTCTGTGTTCGGCACTTCCATTGAAGAAAGTCATTCTAGCGATACAACATGTAAGAGTATTAGGAGTATTAAATAAGATGTAAATAGTGTGGATCTGCACTGGTTGGTTTATAGGAGGTCTTTCCTTAGTTTTAGCGCACTCCACAAAGGTGGATTTACTGGCATATACATGTATAATGTGAAGCTGGGAGTAATTTTCCAACCAACTTTTGTTTGAACTACTTGATGCATCTTTCTATTTTTATAGAAGGTTTGTATGCTTTGTTCTCCCTTATCAAATTATTGATCATTTTGTTTGATAAATAAAAGTTTAAAATGCTTTAATGTACAGGCCCACCATCTATTAATGAACTTTGAAGAACCTTTGAAGGATTATGTTCGTGCGGTGCAGTCGATCAAGGTAAGCTTTTGTTACGGCACATCTTATCTCTAGAAATGATGCTTCTTTAGCTCCCTTTGTTTTAAGGTAGGTGGTATCCGCGAACTACACGAAATGACCTTATGACAATGTCTAGTTTATGAAAGTAATTTCTGTATGGCTTCTTGTTGAATTGTTGCACTTAACTCTGTTTCTGGTCTTCTTGAGCAGGCTACTATTGCGGATAGAGCTACTGCTTTTAAGCAACATTGTGAGCTTGCTGAAACTGTAAAGCTGAAGGAGATCAACTTGTAAGATTCTTATATGCTTTCCTTTAACCGCAAGTATATGTTTGGCTGGATGAAGCTTCAATTGCATTCAATAAGCCTATTCAGTGGAGATGTGTGAAAAATAAAAGAGGAAGAGGAGAGGCTGAGAGCGAATTGACATGTTGGGGGATGCAATTCAATGGATTATTTGGTATAATTGCAATTGCTCAAAATCAACCTTTGTACACAATTACATGACTAGGAGTTATACTGCTCACAGTTGCCTCTGCTATTACCAACTTGATGTGTTGAGTTGATAACGTTTTTTTTATAAGATATAATATTCATGATGAGACACCAAGGGAATGAGCCCATGTACAAAGGATAACATAGAGTGGCTCCCTTCTACAAAAAAGGACACAATGGGGGTGACACCATCTACAAAAAGACACCCTCAATGCGATGCTCTCAAACTTGATAACTAACACTCCCTTTGCCTAAGAAACTTTGATTACATAACCTGTTTGGTTTATCCCTAAATTATAGATATTTCCCATGTCAAGTAAGATATTAGAGCATCGTTCTTAAATTACCCGCAGTTAAAAGAAACAAGAGAGACGGGGCCAAGTCAGAGAAAAACATTTATATGCTAGTCTTAAAGTTGTGGTGGCTCCTTCTTTATCTTGAAAAAAAAATCTAATTGAAAGTGCTCACTATTTATTTTTCGTTTCCAATGTTATGAAGTAATCATTATTCTTTTGTCCTGGATTATAATGGAATAAAACAAAATGACTCATGAAACTAGCTTCACTTATGTTTATAGTCAGTTAGTGATCATTCGGTGTAATTCTCGACCCAATTGTCATTTTGGTCATTTTGAAACAGTTTCTTTGTGTTGCTAACATAGGGGTAGGGCTTTGTAAATCCGACCCTCGTACCCCTTAAGTAATGGAAACAGTTAAGACGCTGGGTATTGTTCTTGAAATGTTCACTATTTGTTCACGAGGAGCACCATTATTATTTCTATGCTATCTTCATTTTATTGTAGTGCTCATTATGAGCGGCCAGACTTTTCTTCAAGAGTAAAAAATCGGTGATACAATTTGTGCTTATGCAATGTAGTGAACTGCCGTTACATGTCCATGTGTGCTATGCTATATGTTTTTTCGAGCTATTTTATCCCTTCTCCATTTTGTTTCCCGTGGATGATCATCCTAGAAACTTTTCTTTTATTAAACATAATTCTCTATGCATCTTGTGTGCAAAGTAGCCACGTGTCTACACATTTTTCATTATGGGTCATTTGCAAACATCCTTTTTTAACATAGGCGTAAGTTTCAATGGTTCATAGATCCGACCCCCTGACTCTCTAAGCGAAATAATTGAGGCGTTGGGGTAATATTGTTGTTGTATTCGTTTAGGCACGATGCAAATTTGGTGGTAGCAATGTTACATCATGTATAGTTGTTGGCATCCAGCAGCCAACACACAATACTACTTTCTCTTTTGAGAGACTCATTCCTTGTGTGTTTCTGGCTGATATGTTGGATTTGAGAGGGCAGCATATAATGTCAATAATTACTGATTAATTATTGTATTAATTTGGCAGAGACAAACTCATGCTAACGCGGTCGGATAAGTTTGCAGAAGCCGAGAAAGAATATAGAGAGGTGAATTAACATTCCTTACTCAAGTGTTTGATGAGATTTCAGCATACCTTGCTTATCATAGGATTTTTTCCTTTTTATCTGAATACAGCTAAAAGAGGAGAGTGAGGAAGCAACTACAAGGTTTGAGACAATTGTCAGTAAGATGAATGAAGAGATGGGCCGCTTTCAAGAACAGAAAACAGCCGATATGGGATTAGCTTTTCACGAATTCGCAAAAGGACAAGCTCGCTTAGCCAATGGCATAGCTGAAGCTTGGAGAGCTCTGCTACCAAAGCTTGAAGCCTGCTCGTCATAAGACCAAATACCAGCATTTCCCGGAAAAAAATGGGGTGGTTTGCAGGAATGCCAAAAAGCTGAAAGCTGAATGCATCTAATATGCTTGTAAAGAGTTATACGATTTCAGGTTGTTTGTATTCTGCTGTAGAAGAGACCTGTTGTTTCTGCTTTTCTTGTGGATGTAGCTTGTACTATACCAGTTGCCTTTGTCTGAAATCCTACAGTTTTATGTATGTAATGGTGCACAGTTAGAAGATTTCCTTTTGTATAAATTCATCAATGTTGGTCAAGTGATGCATCACCGTTTCAGATTTAAACTAATGGGCCTCCAACATGTCTTGCTTAAGACGGGGCAACCCGTCTAAAGCTTTTAGACGGGTCAAGCCCCCTCACAAGAAAGCAAGTGGGACAAGTGCCCCCACTTGCCCCAATTGCTTTCTTGTGAGGGGCTTGATCCGTCAATGTGAAATGAGAATTTGTGTAAATCATCAAGCATCAGGGGTCTACCTAATTTAATATTTTTTGGGTTGTTACTTGTTAGGTACATTGCTTTTTGTTTGTCATTGACAATTGCGCTTCTTGTCTCGATCAAGCAATGAAGTACGTTGGTATTTTGTAAACACCTGGTATGTAAAGGACTTGCTAGGCTAACTGAAAATTAGCTAGAAGTGAGTGATAAGTAAAATCACATAACTGAAAGTATAGAATAAAAACAAACAACATTCTATCAAACATTATATAGCTGGTCTTTTTTAAAACTGTTTTACGAGTACAATAAATAAATTATGTTGTCTATATCTTATTTAATCACCAAACGGTTCTATTGTATGATATACAATGGTTTGATTAAAAACTCTGAAATATGGTATATTTGGGAACCTTGAATTGGAATTGAATTTCGGAATTGAGCCATTTCATGCGTTTGAGAGCCCTTAGAATTTGGAAATGAAATTGGACTCAATTCCTTATCAATTCCAACCTAATTAAAATTTGGGACTCTTAAATTCCTACCATTTAGTAGTCATTTCAATGCCATCACGATTTGATATCATCTTTTGTAATGTAAATTGCAACGCAATATTTTCTTTATGCGTTTATTTTTTCCAATTGCAAATATTTTTCGTCACAATATTTATTTTTTTGATGATTCTGACCCATACCCGCCTCGTCCAATTCCAATTCCAATTCCATGAGTTTCCCAAACAGCATTGAGAAATTGAACTCTGGAATTGGAATTGCATTTGGAATTGAATTAAGACATTTTGATTTCTACCATTGAAATCATGAAATGAATCAATTCCGCGTTACCAAACACTCCCTTATGTTATTTAACAATTCAGTGGGTAAATCAAGTATAAAAATCACTACACCGTAATTCTTTAACTTTTTTTTAGTTAAGTACTAATTTTTATCTTGAAACCATCTCTCTCGTAAGAGTTGTAACAATGATGAGTTCTTAGTAATTCATTTTTTTCATCGCTAATAATTTTTTCTTAATACTAAATATTAAGTATATAATTTTTCGTTACCTTAGCAGTTTGTAGAGCACGGAAATGGCAATTTATCCCCTTGACTATGCTCAATGGTGAAATTAGGCCTCTTTAAGTTTCAACGGTGGCAATCAAGCCCCTTTACTTTAGCAAAAAGTGAATTCAACCCCGAGTTCACTAAAATTCACTAATTATTCATTTTATATGGATATTATACAACTAAAAACTGTTGGAGTATGTGTCATCAACAATAGTGCGATCACTCAATTAAATCTCAATAATAAGAATACAAAGGGATGATAAATATTATAGTCAATTGATCCACATTAATCGGTAACGATTGGCTTACCAGAGTTTGATGTTAGTGTCATATGACGGTGTTGATCAGTTGATTCCTTGAGGTCACACCGAAAGGACGATTCCCTAATTATAAAAGTTAATTAATTGTATGACGATACAGATTGATTAGTCCCTTGAACTGAACAAGTTTAAATTAATAAGAGAGAGCTATATCTTATTGTAATATGATTAAATAAGATTCAATTTAGTAATTACATCGTTATATTACTAAGATTGATTAATGTTTATGAAACATTAAAGATGAGAATGATTGGTTAGTTATAATTACAATAAGTTGTAGATTATATTAACCATATGTGAGATAACCCTTTTTAGATACATGTAATCATAAATTATTACTTTATATGTTAAGTGTAGTTTATTTGTTATGAGATTATATTTAATTAGTTAAATAGACATTTATAAGCATAATTACATGTAACTTGTCACATGTCACACATATGACAAATGACAAAATGTAAAAGTTAAAATGGATGTCCATTTTACCTCATGGGCCCGGTTTTGGTAATGTGAATTAGGGGGGTAATTATTTTTATGTTTTATGAGATAAACAACATAATTTTTGAAATTATGACTTATGAGTGTCATGGTGATATTCCAGAATGTTCAAAAATTTAAAATTCAAAGAAATTATTGTAATTAAATTTGGATTTAATTCATTAAAATGTGATTTTAAAGCCTAAATATGAGCAATTATAAAACAGCAAGTTGAATTATGTTCAAAAATTGAGTAATGACTAATTTCTGAATCCTAAGAAAGTTAGGATAATTAACTTGGACTTAAATATGATTTAAGTATTGTTTAATGATTTTAAAATGTTATTATTACGCATTTCCGTAAAATCGAGTTATATTCGATATAAATTTAAATAGGGCGATTTGGCACTTAAATTGAGCATGTTTTATACATATGATGATGGTGCATTTTTATTTATGAATGTCATATTTTTTTTTGGTAGAATGTTAGTCATTTCATTAATATCAAATAGGCCAATTACATGATCAACCGATACAACTTGTTTATAATCAAACTTCCAAAACAAAAACAATAACAACTCTTAAGCCCTATCTAAGCCCAAGGTTCCTTCATTTCCTCAGACGGCACCACTGCACGTTCTCCTTGATCTTCTTAAAGATGATTTCAGGTCTCAATATAAGAAAATGTATCCGACAATGATTCCTTACCCACCAAATATGATATAACATAGCAATGATGATAGCTGCTACAATCTTGCTCTCATTCCTGCGTCTAACATTGCACCACCAATCCAGTACATTTGCTACTGGAATATTTAGTTTAAAGCCTGCATTCACGAGCTCAAGAACTCTCCTACTATAAGAGCAATGGAAGAACAAGTGTATACAGTTTTCATTCTCCTCTCTGCACAGGACACAAATCTGATCAGTGACAATATTCATCCTAGTCAGTCTCTCTGTTGTTAATTATCTGTTGTGAGCATATAACCATCCAATAAACTGATGCTTGGGAATACCAATCTTGTTCCAAATGCACTCATGCCATTCCACAACAGCACTCTCCCTGCCCAACCAGTTGTACCCCTCTACAATATTATACAGACCATTCATACCATGCCAGTTAGAACCATCATAGCCTGGTAGAAGTTGTTCCTTCACCCTACATATCCTTCGCCATGCCCAGATGCTGCCAGGAGGAGGGATATAATCTTTCCAGAACTGGTCCTTAATATAGATAGAATGCACTCATTTAACCCAAAGGGTATATTTTTTCTGCATAACCCACCACACATATTTTCCTACAGCAGCAATATTCCACCTTCTCAAGTCTCTGATCCCTAGCCCTCCCTGTTCCAGTGGTCTACAGAAAGTTTCCCAAGCCACCAGAGCAGGAGAGTAGGACACAGCTTCACCTTTCCACATGTAGCTTCTACACACATTCTCAATTTTCAACATAATACTAGAAGGAAGGATGAAAATGCGAGCCCAGTAATTATGAAGGGTACCAAGTACACTTTGAATAAGCATCAATCTACCAGCATAGGATAGCCTTCTAGTCCCAAGTGATCTAATTCTATCCACAATTCTATCAACTAGAATATTACATTCAAGGACTGAAAGTTTCCTAGTAGAAATTGGCATTCCAAGATAATGGAAAGGAAGTGTGCCAATCTTCATCCCAGTAATCTCAGAAAACTCTTCCAGTAGCCCTGATTCCAAACCATTTCCATAAATGTTTGATTTCCCCTTGTTCATATGAAGGCCTGAAGCAGCAGAGAAAGTATTGAAAGCCCTAATCATAATCACCATAGATTGCCAATCACCTCTACAGAACAACAAGAGATCATTTGCAAAGTAGAGGTGGGTTAAATTCATCCTTCTACACAAGGGATGATGTTTAAAACCCTCAATCTCCATCACCCTGTTAAGAATTCTTGACAAATACTTCATACAGATTGTGAATAATAAAGGGGAAAGAGGATCCCCTTGCCTTAACCCCCTTTGCCCAGGAAAGTAACCAAACAGTTCCCCATTCAAAGCCAAGGAATAAGTAGGGGTAGTCACACACTCCATCACAAGGTGAATAAACTGATGAGGAAAATTCAAGGCTACCATCATACCCCTTAAAAAATCCCATTCCACAGAATCATATATATGCCTTATGGAGATCAATTTTCATAATAACTCTAGGAGAACAGACTTTCCTATTATACAGTTTAGTGAGATTCTGACAAATAAGGATGTTCTCCACAATGTCCCTATCCTTAATGAAAGCACTCTGATTTTTGTTAATAATATCCCCAAGTACCTCTCTCAATCTATTACAAAGAATCTTAGCAATGCATTTATATATAGTATTGCAGCAGGCAATAGGCCTGAACTGAGTCACATATTTAGGCATATCCACCTTAGGGATCAAGGTAAGAGTGGTATGATTAATCTGTTTGAGCAATTGTCCACAATTAAAAAAAATCTTGGACATCTTTAGTGACATCTTCACCTATGATCTCCCAAGTATCCTTAAAAAATTGACTATTGTAACCATCCGGCCCTGGTGCCTTATTACCAGGCATAGAGAACATAGTATGCTTGACTTCTTCCACAGTGACAGGTTTGCTAAGAAGTCTATAATGCTCATCATTCAAAATAGGTCCAGCCCTAACAGTAGAAGTATGAACATCTCTAACTTGCTTCCTAGTTCCCAATAAACTCTTGTAAAACTTCTCAAAAGAATCATTTATATCCTGTACCTGATGCCAGACATTCCCCTCCTCATCTTCTATCTGAAGTACTTTATTTTGGGCTCTTCTCCTTTTGATGGTAGAGTGAAAGAAAGCTGTATTACCATCTCCATCCCTAAGCCATATCACTTTTGCTTTTTGAGCAAGGAATTCATATTTAGCATTATCCAAGGACCTGAAATTCTCAGAAGCCTCCTTCTCAGCCTGCACCAAAGAAGGATTAAGAGGATCTGCTCTTAAAGAGTCTGAATACTCTGAAGGGACATCCCCATAATCTGTGCACTCTTTTCCACATCATGGAAGTTCTCATTGTTTAACTTCTTTAAGTCATGTTTCATACCCTTGAGTCTGCGCACAACCTGGAACATCTTTGTACCAGGCATTCTTCTGTCCCAATGGTTAAGAATAATATCTTGAAAACCAGGAGCTTTTGCCCACATATTAAAGTATTTGAAAGACGCTTTTCTTACCCTATCATCCCCCTCCAATTGGATTAAACAAGGACAATGATCATAAAGCCCCTATGGTAAAAAGTTAGCATAAGAATAGAGAATAATTGTAGCCATTGATCATTTATTAAGGCCCTGTCAATTCTACTATACACCCTAGTAGACACTTTCTTCTTATTAGTCCAAGTAAAGAAAGATCCCAAAGCTTTTAAATTCTCTACTCCACAGAACTGAATGCATCTCTGAAAATGAATGATCTCAGCATTTGAAACTGCAGATCCTACCCTCTCATCAATTCTTAGAAAATTATTATAGTCACCACCAATCAACCAAGGACCATTAACCTCCTGAGCATAATCCCTCAGATTATCCCACAAACTAAGTCTCTCAACAGGTTTGTTAAACCCATAGACATAGGTAATCCAAAACTGTCTTAAATCCCCCCTCATAGTAACTAGAGCATGAATAGTTTGAGCAGATACATGCTTGATACTAACCTCAAATACATGCGGATTCCACATGACCCAAATTCGACCACCTTTATGACATTGGTGATTAGTGCAAATCGCCCAATTATTACAAAACACATTACTCACGTTCAACCAATTATTCCTTTTAGCTCTAGTTTTAATCAACCCAAATAACTCTACTTTATTCAAATGCAGGAACCTTCTAATGTCCATCTGCTTATTTATTTTATTAATACCCCTTACATTCCAAAACCTTATTCTACCCATTATCAGATTGTTTCCCTACCTCACTTCCTTTCTGCTCTTTTGGCTGCTCAGACTGAAACACACTTTTTGTCACCATTTCCAAATAAGATGTACCCCCTAGAGTATATAAAAGAGATTATCTATGTTGATTGCCCCGACACACTTTTTGTTGTTGGAGTAGGTGTCCTCCACAATAGTGCGCCACATAATAAATCTCATTAAGGAATATAATTGGGATATTTATTGACTATATATGCATGATTAGTCAGTTGATTAACGTAAATCAATAACGGTTGGCTGACTAGAGTTTGACGTTATTGTCGTATGACGGCGGTGATCAACTGATCCCTTTCGGTCACACCTATAGGATGAAACCCAAATAGTAACTAATTATTTGTATATGATACAGTTGATTAGTCCATTACATATATTTGATATATATACGAGAGTTAATAGTTAGAAATTGAGTTGGGAACTCGAATTCAATTAAGCTTATTTTTCAATTATGCGATAATTGACTAATAAATTTATATCTAATTTTAATATGATTAAATAAGATCTAGTTTAGTAATTAATCGTTAGTTTACTAAATTAGTTGAGGTTTTACATATATTTTGAGGTATAGCTAATTAGTTAATTATATTTACAAGGAGTTGTAAAATAAATTAACTAAGCATTGTGGGACCCATTATATATTGATATAATGGTAAAATATCACTTAAAATGTTAAGTAAATATTATTTATTTATTTGTGTCATATAGTTGTTATATGATCAAATTAACACTTAATTATATAAGATAATTAAGCATATGATTAATAAGTATTTGTGAGACAAATATCAAAAATCAAAATGGACCATATAAGGCCACATGTGGCCGGTCAAGTAGTAGTGGAGATTGATGATGGTTGCTCTTGTTCATGCTCACAAGTTACATGTGATTATGACATGAATAGTATACCTAAAATCATTTCACTCAACACTACACTCCACCACTTTGCATGTGAATTAAAATAAGCAAAATAAGTGCCTTGTGAAGACCATATGGACCGGCCATATTGTCTATAAAAGGGCAATATGGTTGTTAATTTTTGTTGTTCATTCTTGCTTATTTTGCTTTATCTCACTAAAATCCTCTCATCTTTCTAAAACTCTCATACACTAATATTCACTAAGTATTACTATAGTAGTAGTATATTCTAATATTAGTGTAACTTTTGTTATTATCTAGTTAGTAATAAGTCAAGTTTATTTGGGTTAATCTTGGGTGCAATTTAAAAGAGATATTCTAGTTTGAAGGTTTTTTTGGAGGATCATCTATATAATAGCTCAAGAACAACACTTCTTGTTGTGCCCATAACTTTTCCATTTCAATGTGAGGAAATTTCTTCTTTAATATAAATGTCTTTATATTTGCATGCATGTTACATAGATCATTAAACACTAAATTAACAAGTAATTTAGAAACTAATTAGAGGAGTCTAATTAAGGTCTATGGACTTTCATTTGTCACCGCTATGATGATTGCCCCGACCGAAAGTTGCCTACCCCAAATGCCAAGCCCAAGGGATCTATCTATGTTCTAAGCCGAGTCGAAGCCGATGCTCATCCGGAGATAATTACGGGTATGTTCTCGATTTTAGAGCAACCGTGCCTTATTTTATTTGATACGAGTGCCTCAATGTCTTTCATATTGTCGTCATATGTAAGAAAGTTGCCTATTGAGTCTACTCCTAGTGAGGCTACTCCCATATCTTTACCTTCCGGAGAGATTATCTCTTGTTCTACTCTTTACCCTACTGTCCCTATCTTTATTGCGGGGACAATCTTTCCCACTAATCTCCTTAAAATTCCCCTAGGAGAGTTTGATGTAATTCAATGTATGGATTGGTTAGATTTGTACCATGCTAGATTTGAGTGTAAAGATCAAAAGATCTACCTTAAGAATCCTTTAGGAGTTAGAATAACCTATAAGGGATCTCATTCCTGAATGGGTGTTCAATTGGTTTCCGCAATGAAGTTGATGAGTATGGTAAGGAAGGGTCACCAAGGATTCTTGTGTGTTGTGACTTCTAAATCTACCTCCTTGCCAAATATTGAAGATGTACCTATAGTACGTGACTTTGTTTATGTGTTCCCCGAAGACTTACCTAGGATCCCTACCGAGCGTAATGTTGAATTTTCCATTGATCTTATGCCCGGAACCGGACCCATTGCCAAAGCCCTGTACCGAATGGCTCATACCGAATTGAAGGAGCTAAGGAAGAAACTTGATGAGATGATAAAAAAGGGTTTCATTCGGCCGAGTGCCTCACCTTGGGGTGCTCCAGTTTTATTTGTGAAGAAGAAAGATGGTTCTATGAGACTTTGCAACGATTACCGTGAGTTGAACCGAGTCACAATCAAGAATAAGTATCCCTTGCCAAGAATTGAAGACTTGTTCGATCAACTTAAGGGTGCTTCTACCTTTTCCAAATTTGATTCGAGATCCGGATACCATCAAATTCCCGTTCGTGATTCCGACATTCCGAAGACCGTCTTTAGCACAAGATATGGTCACTTTGAGTTCAAGGTGATGCCATTTGGTTTGACTAATGCTCCCGCTATCTTCAAGGATCAAATGAAACACACTTTTAGTGAGTATCTTGACAAGTGTGTAGTGGTTTTCATCGACGACATCCTTGTTTTCTCCAAGACCGAGGAAGAGCATGCTAATCATCTTAGGACTATTTTGGGAGTCCTACGTCGTCAAAGATGGTTCGCCAAATTTTCCAAGTGTGAATATTGGTTATCTAAAGTGTCCTTTCTTGGACATGTGATTTCCAAAGAAGGTGTTATGGTAGACCCTTCTAAGATTGAAGCTGTGGTTGATTGGAAGAGTCCAACCGACGTTGGTCAAGTCTGAAGTTTTCTTGGTCTAGCCGGTTACTACCGCCGATTTTTTAAAGACTTCTCAAAACTTGCAAGACCGATGAATCAATTGTTGAAGAAAGAGACCAAATTTGTTTGGAACGGAGATTGTGAAACCGCTTTTCAAGAGTTGAAGAAAAGGTTGACTACCGCCCCCGTTTTGACTTTGCCCGAGGATGGTGTGGACTTCGATGTCTATTGTCATGCCTCTAAGTTGGGATTGGGTTGTGTGCTTATGCAAAATAGGAAAGTGGTTGCCTATGCCTCTAGACAGTTGAGAGTTCATGAAGTGAACTACCCTACTCATGACCTTGAATTAGCCGCCGTTGTCCATGCATTGAAGGTGTGGAGAAAATATCTTATTGGTGTTCATTGTCACATCTACATCGATCACAAGCGTTTGAAGTACATATTTACTCAAAAGGAGGTGAATATGAGACAAAGGAGATGGTTAGAATTGGTGAATGACTATGATTTTGAGTTTCTATATCATGAAGGGAAGGCCAATGTTGTTGCCGATGCTCTTAGTAGAAAATCTTCTCATGCCTTGAATACTATTCGGGTGGGGGAGATATCCTCTCCATTTCCTCAAAAGAAATGGAGAGACAAGTTCTTTTGTACGGCCCGGATTGCATTATGTCTACATCGATCAGTTACAAATTTATGCATATAAATAAAGATTAATAGAGTGTGAAGGAGAATATATTATTTAATGGGTTTATGAGAGAAAATAGAGAGAAAGAAATGGATAGGATCTCAATTCATTCAGGTGCTACCCGATGACCTTTGTGCCGAATTTCGTAAGTTGAAGCTAGAGTTCATGGAGAAAGGATTTGATTATGTTGGTGCCATGGTTTCCGAGCCCGTTATTCTCCGCGAAATTCGTGAAAGTCAAATTGATGATGCTACCTAAAAGTCCATTCAAGCCAAACTTCTAAAAGGAAAAGCCAAGACTTCAAAATTGATGACAAAGGTGTTCTTCGACTCCATGACCGATTGTTCGTGCCTAATGCTCTTGACTTGAGGAAGTGAAACCTAGATGAAGCTCATGTATCCCCTTATTCTACCCACCCTGGAGGTGACAAGATGTACAAATACTTGAAGCTACAATTTTGGTGGCCGAATTTAAAAGGTGATGTTGTGTCCTATGTTGGAAGATGCCTTACATGCCAACAAGTGAAGATCGAGCACAAGAGACCCGATGGATTGTTACAACCTTTGGATATTCCACTATGGAAGTGGGAATCTATTTCTATGTATTTCGTCAGGGCGTTGCCAAGGACCGTTGGAAGTAAAGATGTCGTATGGGTTGTTGTTGACCGTTTGACCAAGAGTGCTAGATTTATCCCGATCAAGGAGACTTGGAGTTTAGATCGACTAGACAAAGATTATGTTGATGAGATTGTTCTCTACCATGGTGTTCCCAAGGAAATCATATTCGTCTGAGACCCGAGGTTTTATTCGAGATTTTGGAAGGCTTTGTAAGAAGCCTTGGGTAGTAAGTTGTTGATGAGTACCGCATTCCATGCCGCTACCGATGGTCAAACCGAGAGAACTATTCAAACACTTGAAGACCTTTCGAGAGCTTGTGCCCTTGACTTCCAATCTAGTTGGGAAAAGATTTTTCAATTGGTGGAATTTTCCTACAAAAACAGTTTTCATGCCGCGATCAAGATGGCTCCGTATGAAGCTCTTTCATTTCTCCATATTTTTCCAAGATGAAATTGTTCATCTTCTATGTCGAATTTTGTAGGAGGAGACCTTCAAGACCTCGACAAAGACTACTACTTGGTGGAGGAAGAGCTAGAAGAAGATTGAAGACGCAAAAAGGTAACGGTGAAGGCTTACTCGATATCACTCTTATGTGTTTATATGTTAGAGTAGTTTTTATCATGAAAAGATGAGTTCTTTGAGTTGTATTCATATGGACATATGTTTACTACACTCTTTTATGTTTGATTTCCCTCTTATGTGAATCTTATGCAAAGTTATGCTAATGTTTTTGGATTTACACATTTATTATGATTAGACTTGTGTTTAGTAATAAATGATGTCTTATGTTGTTTTAAATGATAGTTAGTAATGATTGGGCATGCTTATGTTGCATTTAATGAGATTTAGCAATGATAAATGATGGTAGAAATGATTGGGTAGAGATTGGATTTGAGTTGTTGTTGTTGTTGATGGATTTTCGTGACCTGTTTGCCACTGCCGGCCGCCGCCCCCCCAACCGGCAGGGAGCCCTCTGTATTGAATATGGTTAAGTGTTGATGGATTTTGAGTGACGTGTGTCCCAGACGGCCTACCGGCCGCCGCCTGCCCCCACCGGCTGGGAGTCCCTGTAGTTTGAATGTTGTTAATTGTTGTTGTTTGTTGGTCTGTGTGCCCCAGTCGACCACCCGGCTGCCGCCCCACCGGCTAGGAGCCCTTCCTCTTTCTTTTCTTTTGGATTTTCGACATTGCCTGTGACCCCCAGCCGGGTAGCCGGCCGCAGGTCACACCCACCGACTGGGAGTCCCTGTAAGTTGTTTTTGTTGTTCGATGTAGCTGTGGTGCCCAGCCGGGTACCCGGCTGCCGGTCCACCTGACCGGCTGGGACCCCCAATGTCCCTTTCTCTCCTTTTCTTCCACTTGTCTTCACATGCAATGGTTGTATGGTTTGTTTATCTTCAAAACTTACGTAATGACATTAAATATTCATTTTTAGAATATATAATATCTCACATGCCTTTATCACATGTTTGGTGACAGTTTTTAGTGTGTCCCCCCTTTGGGTCGGTTTTGCCTTAAGTAATGGTTGGAGCACTACTCGTTGGGTGCTCTGAACTCTCATTTCCCGGCTACCCCTTCATACTCGTTAGACTGGAATGTCGGAACGATGAGTTATGTCCTTGATGCTTTTACGCATTTTTTAGTGGGGATATGATGGCGTTGTTGGGAGGTGAACGCATGGCGTTGATCGACCCGGCCGTAAAATGTTGTATCCTTGCGAGGTGGTGTCATTGCATGTATAATACTTACTTGTCTATGATTCTTGTGCTCTTTCCGCCTCTTTCGTGTAGTTTAGCCGAATTTGAAGTACTCGGCGTCCTTTGTGTTGATCGAGTCTTGGATGCGAAATGTTTATCGCATGTCGAATCGGAACATGTTCATTCTGAGAGTCTGGTTAGGTTTAGACTAGCACCTTATTATTATCGTCGTCCTACCGGGAGGAAATGAGTCTTGCTTGTACGAAATGTTTATCGTATATGGTTCAGGGAAATGTTTATCCCGTGGACGTGTTTTGATCATACTTGTTATGTACATGATGCTAGTGCGTGTCATTTACCGTGAGAGCTATGTCTTTGTGTTTGTATGTGAGCACGTGACGGTTTTGATATTTGTATTATTTGGATGACTTGTTTTGGTTTGTGTGATGAGTCCCTACCTTCTCAAGTATATGTCGCTAGTTGTGAGATGCAAGCCCTTGGCGTATATGTAGTTTCCAAGGGGAGTCTTCCCCGAGTCGGTTTGTATAATGATGATATGTTTGATACCTCAAATGATTATATCACGTTATTATGAAATGCTTATTCATACCACACTTGATATATTTGAAAATATGATGTTATATGCTTATGCATTTTCCTATATGCGTTTTGATGTGATATGGCTGGGAGAACCCTGAGTTACTCCCCACTGACTGTGGCATTCATGTTATTTGAATGAACAGGTGTTAATGTTGCTTTCTTTTGGGGTTCCTTTGAGTGAGCTAGCGGACGTCGATCATGACGTGGACCTTATCCCTTACTTTAGCTATTTCTAGACTCACTAGACTTTATTTGAGGGACTTTAGTCTCCCGTTTGTATTTAACACTTTGGATTTTAGTTTGTCGACGATTCCTCGTATTTGAATGTAAAAGTTTTTAAAAACTCTATATTTCCGCACCTATTTATGCATGCTTGCTTGTTTCTTTTCCGCTTTCGCGAGGGTTGTCACAGAAGCAAATATGGTGGGTAATGTTGCTGAATGGGTTTTGTATACTGGTGCTTCTAGACACCTCTGTGCTGATAAGGGGTTACTTGCTGAGTTCGAGGAGGTAGCTAATGGGGAATGTGTCTACATGGGTAATTCTTCATCTGCAATGATTATAGGCCAAGTTAAGATCTTTCTCAAACTCACCTCGGGGAAAACACTTGCTCTAACTAATGTTTTGTATGTACCCTCATTGCGTCGAAACCTCGTGTCTGGTGCTTTATTGAACAAGGTTGGTTTGAAACTTGTTTTTGAAGCTGACAAGGTTGTAATGTCGCGTAATAAGGATTTTGTGGGCAAGGGTTATCTCTCTGGGGGTTTATTTGTTTTGAACTCTGATTCGGTTTTTAATAATATTGCATCGACTTCTGCGTATATCGCTGAGTCTATTGATGTTTGGCATGATAGATTAGATCATGTGAATGTTGACTATATTAAAAAAACTTAGAACAATGAGTTTAATTCCGAGTTTAACATGTAAGGAATTCTCGAAATGTGCTAGCTGCGTTGAGGCTAAATTCACAAAGAAACCTAGTAAACCTGTTAAACTAGGAATACGAGTCTTCTTGAATTGATTCACACCAACCTAGCTGACTTTAAAAGCATTGTGAGTAGAGGCTGTAAAAATTACTACATCACTTTTATAGATGACTGTTCAAGATACACTAGAGTCTTTTTGCTTAGGACTAAAGATGAAGTTGGACAATCGTTTATAACATTTAAGAATGAAGTCGAAAATCAACTCGATAGGAAAATAAAAAGGGTAAGGTCTGACAGAGGAGGCAAGTACGGGTCTAACTTTTTAATCGATTTCTGTGCGAAAAATGGATTAATTCACGAGTCTAATCCACCTTACTTACCTCGGTCTAATGGTGTAGCTGAACGAAAAAATAGGACTTTAAAAGAAATGATGAACGATATGCTTTTAAGTTCTTGTATTTCTGACGATATTTTGGGGGAAGCGAGTTTATCGGCTTGTCATATTCTTAATTACCCGTGTACCTCATAAGAAAATTGATAAGACACCCTACGAGATTTGGAAGGGCTATCCTCCTAACCTGAGCTTTCTTATGGTATGGGGGTATTTAGCTAAATAAGGTTTACCTGATTTTAGGAGACCTACCGTTGGACCGAGAACCTATGATTGTGTGTTTAATGGTTATGCTCAAAATAGGTCTGCTTATCAATTCATGTCTTTGAATGATCGTTCTATATCTAAGGCTAGAGATGCTCAATTTTCCGTCTGATAAGCAGACCTATTTTGAGCATAACCATTAAACACACAATCATAGGTCTGCTCTATATCATAGGTTCAACTCGACGAAGTAAGAGACCTAGATGTGCAAGAAACTTTGGTGATGATGATTTTGTTACAACTTTTCTGTCTGAACATGGATAAACTGTTTGTGCTAGTGATGAATTTGTTTCAGTTTTTTTAATAGAAGATGATCCAAAAACGTATAGTGAGGCAATGAAATCAATTGATGCTGATTTTTGGAAAGATGCTATTAAAAGTGAACTTGATTCTATTGTGTCTAATTAGACTTGGGAGTTGACTGATTTACCTAAAGGTAGTAAACCCATCAGTACTAAATGGATAATTAAAAAGAAAATGAGACATGATGGTACAATACAAAGGTTCAAAGCTGGACTTGTGGTTAGAGGTTTTTCACAAAAGAAAGATATTGATTATTTTGATACTTATTCTCATGTGACTAAAATATCGACTATAAGAACTCTTGTCGCTGTAGCTAAGGCTGTTCAAAGGTCCAAACCCGGACCGGACCGGACCAACTCGGCTCGGATCGGAGACCGGCTACTTACCAGAACACAACCCAGAGACCAGACCGTGAGGATGAAAAACCAGACCCGGACCGACCCTCAGGTCCGGTTTAAACCCGGAGACCGCTGTGCATGGACCGACATGTTCTATTATGATCTGAAAAGTGTGGGTGAATCAGTAAAAACATGATAATTGTTGACAATTTAACATACTTTAGATCCCACTGTTAATAACAATGCAAATGCCAAAATTATGCTACTTACCCATTGTTTCATCATGAATATTGTTAGTGCGTTTGATGCCATTACCCCATTAATCATTAATGGCCATTGTTAATAATCTGCTATATGGCGATGACTTTTGATAGACCTTTTGAGAAAAAATATATGGAGATAAGTTATGCATACAAACTTACGATTTAGAAAGCAAATAAGACTATAAGAGAATAAAGGATAATATAACTTTCTCATATTTTAATTGTGTGAATTTAAAAACTCAAAACAAGTAAATATCTTTACCTACCTAATTATCATCAGATATCTAATAATAAGTAAGTAATTTAAGAGGCAATAGTTGAAGAGTTATAGGAAGTATTAGATTCCAACTTAAGCTTCCAAGTATAGCTTAGCATAACAGCATTGGAAATATACGTTTTGATATTTTCAAGCTTCACTGATTTTGAAGTTTCTAACGCTTCATCATCCAACAGTTGGTAAATCAGCCGGTCTAAAGGGTTTCACCGGGTCGACCCTGGTTCTGGACCGGTTAGGACCGGGGACCGGTTCACCTCTTTTATGGACCCGGAGACTGGACCTTGGGGATGCCGGTCGGGTCTGGTCTGACCCTTACGGTCCGGGCAGGTCCGGGTTAAAATTTGTACAGCCCTAACTGCAGTTGCCATTCATAACCTTATTATACATCAAATGGATTTAAAAACTGCTTTCTTGAATGGTGAACTAAGGGAAGAGATCTATATGTCGCAACTTGAGGGTTTTGTGGTTAAGGGTAAAGAGAATAAAGTGTGTAGACTGAACAAATCACTATATAGTCTGAAACAAGCACCTAAACAGTGGTATGAGAAATTTAACAACACTTTGGTGAGTAATGGCTATATGGTTAACAATTCTGATTCATGTGTGTATTCCAAAATGATAGAATCTGATTTTGTGATTATATGCCTATATGTTGATGACATGTTAATACTTGGTAACGTAAGTTTCTTAAACTCAATATTAGTCATTTCTAATATCATCTTATGAATAGTTTACTCTTAAACTATTTAGATCTTATGCATGCATAACAAAAGTAAGAAGAAACAATTCCTTACATTGATAATGAAGAAATGGGCACAATATTTGAACTCCTTAATAAAATATTGTTCTTGAGCTAATATGAAGAGGATGATCTTCCAAGTTCTTAGTATAAGAACACTCCTATTAATAGCACCAAGACAACCCTTAATCTCTACTAAATTACTAAACTAGTATTATAAGTGGAAGCCCTTAAAATAAGATTAATACCACTATTACTACTCTTAGTAATCCTGTATTAATATGAGAGCTAGTGTTTTATAAAACTTCCTTAAGTTTTCTAGTGTAAGAATTGTGGGAAATATCGGTATACATCCCTTTAGAAATTTCGGATTATAATGAAATTATAACTATATGAATTTCTAGTCATAAATAAAATTGCATAATATAAACAAAAGATTAAGAAATAACCTTCGGTCCTAGATAAAGGCCTAAGAACAAATACCAAAGTAGGTATTCTCCTAATCGTTACACCCAAGATGGTTCAAGAAATGCCTTCGTCGTGCTAGAAGGAATACCCAAAATTACTTCTAATTTTGTGTGTATATTGATGTTGAATATGAAGATGAATAAGAGAGACAAAAAAACAGAATTTTTCTCCTCTTTTTCTTTTGTGTGTGCCGTGAACAGTACCAAAAAAAAAAAAAAACCCTAATTTTTTTTTTCTTCTTTCAGCCGAAACAAAAACAAAAAAAACAAAAAATTTCTAATCTTATATTTCATCAAATATGAAAACATATAAAATAATTTCATAGCCAATTGCTCTGATACCACTTGTGGAAAATATCGGTATACATCCCTTTAGAAATTTCGGATTATAATGAAATTATAACTATATGAATTTCTAGTCATAAATGAAATTGAATAATATAAACAAAAGATTAAGAAATAACCTTCGGTCCTAGATAAAGGCCTAAGAACAAATACCAAAGTAGGTATTCTCCTAATCGTTACACCCAAGATGGTTCAAGAAATGCCTTCGTCGTGCTAGAACGAATACCCAAAATTACTTCTAATTTTGTGTATATTGATGTTGAATATGAAGATGAATAAGAGAGACAAAAAAACAGAATTTTTCTCCTCTTTTTCTTTTGTGTGTGCCGTGAGATTAGAGTAGTGATTAGGGTTATTATTTTTCTTTTTTTCTCCTCTTTTAGCCGTGGGATCCAAGAGCCAAAAGAAAAACCTAGTTTCCTTATTTCACTCAACCTCTATTAGGCAGTTAGCATATCATTTATTATGTACATAATATAATATGTATTAATTATTACTAGTAATGGACCGTTACATAAACCGAGTAATGCCGGACCAATACACTATAATAATATCGTGTAATACATATCCGCCAACTTAAATATAACAGTTTATATTTAGTTTAGACCAACATTATATACATTGATTAAATATAACATTTTATATTCAATTACCAGCTAACATTATTTAATCGTTATTAAATAATCGTATCATCATCACATTGACTAACCTTTTAGTCAAATACATCGACTAACCTTTTAGTCATTTAATAAGGCATCAATATGATTATTTTCTCAAATAATCACATCTCTCAAACCCATCCTTTAGGTGTGACTTTTAGGGATCAGTTGATCACCGCCATCTGTATGACAATAATGTCAAACTTATCTAGCAAGCCAACCGTTATCGATAAACGTTAATCAACTGATTATAATACAAAGTATACCCTGTGAACCTTAGCTGTTATCACACTAACTGTGGAGGACACTAGCTCCAACAATCTCCCACTTGTCCTTACAAGTGTATGTGCGATAACCGATTCTCATATCCTTAAATTTCTCCCACTCAATGTAAAACAATTTGCAAAGTCCGCATTCACAAAGGTCGTATTTTACAAGTGATCAGTATCAAGAGTGGTTTTCCCGACTAGAGAGTAACTCAACTGATAAACGAATCATTATTCGAGCATGGCCATGCATTTCAGTTACTACTCCTCGAGTGGCCCTGAGAAATAACAAAACCTGATAAATGGGTTGGATATTTTCCCCAACTCGAATCCTGCATATGTAAGCACAGTATGAAATGACCTAGTAAAAATCTGCTTGGCCTCCTGTGACGGTCGACCGTGAGAAAGAAACCAAAGTCACACAAAAACTGCCTTAATCTCAAGAGACAGTCGATAGTCAAAAGAATCGACTCTAGGAACACTATGGACGTCCAATCCACGACCTGGCACCGAATGTTGTTAAACATTTAGGACTCCATAACGTCGTCACGAATTACAATGTCCTACGAGGTATCCTTATAACTCGTATTTGTGATCGATCAGTCAACAGTTTGACTTATGGCTCGTTGAACCCACCATCAATCGACTTAACAATATAATAGCCAGAGTTATCAGCTCATGTAGGCGATTACGGACCAAAACACATATAATGTTATTCAGTTCACTTTGTGGTGTTCAATGTTGTCCATACAATCCACATGAAAAACAAAATATGAAAACAATACGATGAAGTTATTATTAGTATATGAAAAAGATGTATCTAATTCATACAAACAGCTAATACAACTCAGGAACACGTTTAATTCCCATGGAAGTAACGTGCCCTACATGCTTATCATGTCTTAACGGTTTAGTGAGAGGATCTGCTATGTTATCATCCGTAGCAATCTTGTCTATCACTATCTCCTTTTGCTCCACGTAATCTCTGATCATGTGAGCCTTCCGAAGTACATGTCTAGATTTGTTGCTAGACCTAGGCTCCTTAGCCTGGAAGATGGCACCACTATTATCACAATAGATGGTGATCGGGTCATTCGAACTAGGAACTATGGCAAGTCCTTGTAAGAATTGACGCATCCATATAGCTTCCTTTGCAGCCTCTGAAGCGGCATAGTACTCGGACTCAGTCGTAGAATCTGCTATAACACTCTGCTTGGAGCTTTTCCAGCTGACCGCAACGCCATTAAGAGTAAATACGAATCCAGACTGAGATTTCGAGTCATCCCGATCCGTTTGGAAGCTAGCATCTGCGTAACCGGTTGCGCAAAGCTCAGTCTCTCCTCCATAAGTCAATACCCAATCCTTAGTCCTCCGTAGGTACTTAAGGATATTTTTAACAGCCATCCAGTGTGTTTCACCTGGATTGCCTTGGTACCGACTGGTCATACTCAAAGCATATGCCACGTCTGGACGTGTGCATATCATGGCATACATGATCGATCCTATAGCTGACGCATAAGGAATTCGACTCATGCGCTCGACCTCTTCAGATGTCTTGGGTGCCTGAGCTTTACTCAAATGCATCCCAGACGTCATTGGAAGATACCCCTTCTTGGAGTTGGTCATGCTGAACCTTTCAAGAATCTTATCTATATAAGACTACTGACTGAGTGATAACATCCGTCGTGATCTATCCCAATATGCGCTGTGCCTCGCCCAGATCTTTCATCTGGAAATGGTTCTTTAACCATACCTTAACCGAAGATAAGAGAGGAATATCATTCCCTATCAAGAGTATGCATCGACATACAATATCAAGAAAACGATTTTACTCCCACTCGACTTGACATATAAGCATGGTTCCTCAACCGATCGAGTGAAACCATTCTCTTTTATGACTTGGTCGAAACGATGATTCCAACTCCGAGAAGCTTGCTTAAGTCCATAAATGGAACGCTTAAGCTTGCACACTTTCTTAGGATTTTTAGGGTCAATGAAACCTTCGGGTTGTACCATGTACAACTCCTCCTCCAAATAACCGTTTAAGAAGGCGGTTTTCACGTCCATCTGCCAAATTTCATAGTCATGAAAAGCGGCAATCGCTAAGATTATCCGAATGGAACGCAGTATGACTACGGGTGCAAAGATTTCATCATAATGCAATCCTTGCACTTGAGTGAAACCTTTTGCCACTAGTCGTGCCTTATAGGTGTCTGGTTGTCCCTCTACGGAAGCTTTATCTTGTAAAGCCATTTGCACTGAAGAGGCCGAACCTTATCAGGCAAATCAACCAGATCCCATACGTCATTCTCATACATAGAGTCCATCTCGGATTGCATGGCCTCAAGCCATAGCTTTGAGTCGGAACAGGTCATGGCTCCTTTATAGGTAGCGGGTTCGTTACTCTCTAGGAGCAAAACATCGTCTCTATCGTTCTCCTCGACCATACCAATGTATCTGTCTGGAGGTATGGAGACTCTACCCGACCTTCTAGGTTCCTCAGGAATATTAACCGCAGCAGAAGATGAAGGAACATCTTCCTCCATCGGTTGCTCGGTTGTTGGTTCTTGAATCTCCGACAGATCGAAGGTTCTATCACTCGTCTTGTTCTCGAGAAATTCTTTCTCTAGAAACTTCGCACTAGCCGCAACAAAAACACGTTGTTCGGTAGGCGAATAAAAGTAATGACCAAACATTCCTTTTGGATAACCAATAAAGTATGTCTTGACCGATCGCGGGCCGAGCTTATCCTCGTGTCTCCACTTGACATAAGCCTCGCAGCCCCAAACCCGAATAAAGGACAAGTTAGGGACTGTTCCCTTCCACATTTCAAATGGAGTCTTGTCAACAGCTTTAGACGGACTTCGGTTAAGTATAAGAGCAGCTGACAAAAGAGCATAGCCCCACAATGAATCAGGCACTACCGTGTGACTCATCATGGATCAAACCATATCAAGTAATGTTCGATTTCTCCGTTCGGACACACCATTTAATTGAGGTGTTCCAGGTGGAGTTAACTGTAGTACTACACCACAGTTTTTAAGGTGTTGATCAAACTCATTCGAAAGATATTCGCCACCACGATCTGAACGTAGTGCTTTAATCTTTCTACCCAGCTGGTTTTCAACCTTATTCTGGTATTCCTTGAACTTATCAAAGGACTCACTTTTGTGCTTCATTAAGTAGACATATCCATATCTACTCAAATCGTCCGTGAAAGTGATAAAATATCTATAGCCATCTCTAGCGTTGATTGACATAGGTCCACACACATCAGTATGTATGAGTCCTAATAGGTCAGCAGCGCGCATTCCAACACCTTTGAAGGAAATTCGAGTCATTTTGCCTATGAGACATGATTCACACGTGCCAAATGATGCATAGTCAAATGGGGAGATAGTCCCATTGTCAATGAGCTTCTTCACGCGTTTTTCATTTATGTGTCCCATACGGCAATGCCATAGATAGGTTTGATCTTTGTCACCAACCTTTACCTTTTTATTACTCACATGCAATATATCTGTGGTTTGATCTAAAACATAAATCCCATTCATGGAAACTGCTTTACCATAAATCATTTCGTTAAAGGAGAAAATACAGCTATTATCCTTTATTACAAATGAAAAACCGTTCTTATCGAGTACGGAAACAGAAATAATGTTTTTAGATAAACTGGGTACATAGTAACAGTTATTTAAAAATAACTCAAATCCACTTGGGAGTTGGATTACATATGTTCCCACTGAAACGACAGCTACTCTTGCTCCATTCCCCACTCGCAGGTCCACATCACCCTTTTCGAGAGTTTTGATGTTTCTTAGGCCCTGCAAATGATTACACAGATGAGAACCACAACCAGTATCAAGTACCCAAGTTCCGAAACTTGCATGGTTAATCTCAATCATATGAATAAAAGAAGACATACCAACAGGAGTAACGCGGCCTGCTTTTACGTCTTCAGCATTCACGGGACAGTTTCGCCTCCAATGCCCAGTCTTGTGGCAATGGTGGCACTCCATGTTTTCTTTGCTCTTTGTCTTGCCTTGTGAGCTACTGCTAGTCTCACCAGGCCCACTCTTGCCCTTTCCTGGCTTCTTAAACTTTGGCTTCTCTACAGCTAGGTCTGCCTGAGCCTTGCCCTTACCCTTACCCTTGTTTGCAATCATGAGAACGTCCTGCTTCAGGCTCCCACTCAATTTCAAATCCTTCTCAGTCTGTATGAGAAGTGAGTGTAGCTGATGAGGATTTCTCTTCGAATCATTCATATAGTAATTTGCCCTGAATTGGGCAAAACCATCATGAAGTGAATGAAGCATGCGGTCAATGACCACGCTCTCTTTGATTTTCCAATCAAGTGCCTCCAGTTTTTCGAGATTCTCGATCATATCGAGAATGTGTGGGCTAACCGGTTGGCCCTTCTGGAGTTTCGCTTCAAAGAAGCGAGTGGTAAGCTCATACATAACGATATGCGGTGCTTTTGAGAACTCGTTAGTGAGCGTGGTGAAAATCTTGTTTGCACCTTGGGCAATGAATCGTCTTTGCAAATTGGATTCCATTGAAAAGATGAGTACGTTCTTTATCGCACCCGCCTCCATTACGAAATCACTATAAGCAAGTGATTCATTTGCTCCTGCATTGGGGCCTGGGTTAGGCGGTAGTGGCTCAGTCAAGTACTTGAGCTTACCGTCAGCTATGGCAGCATTCCGTAATGATGCCTCCCAGTCCGCAAAGTTGGACACGTTATTCTTCAGTCGCGTGTACTGATTCATATTGTGCATGAACATCTTAAGCCAGGATTAAGCCAGGATTTGCGTGCGAGCGTGGCACTTGGCATAGGGGCATCAGCATGTCCAGCCATTTGTTATAACAGTTTTATCGATATAAATGAATGCTACACTGCGAGAAAGGAGATAAAACATAATAAGCATTTTCATCGTTTTAATTAAGTCTAATGCAAAACCGCTTAATGCGAAGACTCTTGCATTTATACAATTGACCTCCCTCAAGTATTATATAAATGATCCCAAGACTCAATTTCTGTAAATTGATAAGCCAACTTCTTGGCTAATTCTACTTTTAGAATTCCTGGTCGATAAATTTCTGTAAATTCTATCTTAAGCCCATCATAATCACGAGATATTACACGGACTATAATGTTGAGGTAAAATAGGTCAACACATACTACTTACCCAACGTAGAAGGGGTCATATGGAGAGTAAGGTCCTATATGCCTACCGACGAAGAAGGGATTCATAGCAGTTTTCCATATAAAGACTAATCTAAATTTTAGGTTTTAGAGGAAGGTCCATCAGCTTTAATTTTATTCATTTAAGTGAACGAATGATCTAGCATTTTGAGAATGAATAATTTAAGATGATAGCTTTTAGAATTACGAGTGACATCTGGATGTCCATGATAATTAACATACAAGCTATATGAGTCAAGTTTCATGCAATTTAGTAGTAGGTGGTTTGGTTTAGGCGGAATATGATGCAATAACTATCATGTAAAAGAAAACAATAAGAACGGAAAAAATGAAAAAAAAGTACAAAGTCCTAGTGTGGCCTATCCTATCAAAATAGAACAAAAATTACACTTTGGAATCCATCCTTATGGACCCTAGAAGCTTGACTTGATGTTCCATCTTGGTTCATGTGGCGGGAGTGAGCTATCCGATCTCCATCTTTGGTCTTCTCAAAAATACAACTTATAAAAATTACAAAATATAAACCTATTTACATTCTAATTTAAAAAATTATAGTTAAAGATTACAAAGGGGAGATTCGAGATCTCAAAATACATCAAAGACCATGTTACCATCATTACGATAACACAATCTACTAAGGCCACACTAAGCAATACAAATTACAACCTCTTGTAAAAATACCAAAATAATTCATTCATCCATTCATTCATTCATTCAACAAAATAAAATGCATCAACAAAATAAATTAAACACTTCAAGACATAATTCATTAATTATGATGATTAATTTATCCAAACCACCTTTAAAATGATCAAAATTATGTGACAATTCCTTAATTGCACACAACAATTTTAATCAACCATAATCCAATTTAATTCATATTATCGGTATAACATAAATTAAATTCAACATTATTTTAAACCTTTTTAAAATAATAGGGTATCTATCATTGTGAACGTTTTCACAACAATAATCAACATACATTATCTTTATAATGTAATTGCAACAGGAGTTGGGGCATGGGTCCTTCATTTTACATACCAAAGGAACATCCCATTGGACTTCTAAATCCATGAGACAATTGGATTCAATCGAAGAGCAAAATGAGTTCAAAACAAGCCATGCTAAACAATTTCAGAACAGTCTCAATACTTTCAGAAATGGGTCAACTTCAACAGCTCATATCTGGAGTTTTACATGATGAAAATTTCAGTTCGTTATATAGTTGGGTTCTTGAAAGAGTCCTCTTTCATATGGAGTTGGAATCAGCAACATTCATTGAGTAGATTGTTCACACGAGGGCTTTAAAGACTGTCATGCATGGATGCTCCTCAGCTTTTCAGAAATGACCTATCGACACTCAAGGCTGAATAACTCAACATTGGCTGGATATTTTTGGTTGATTCCTTTTGATTATGAAAGCTAACTTCATTAGATTTCATTTGAATCATCATGAGAATTTTTATTCCATCTGAGCTGGGAGATATGATTTTTCAAAGTTCATGCTGCTGCACAGGAAGTCTGATGAGGATTCACTTTTGACCTGAACTTATTCATAGCCTCATAACTGAAGATTCAGGACTTATTTTTGACTGATTCCAACTGGAGAAGTAAGCTAACTCATCTAGATTCAATTTGGCTACTCATGGGTCTCCTAATTCTATCTGTGCAGAAATTAGAGCATCTGCAAGATGCCCCTGTATTCTGGAATGCTGCTGAACAAACTGCAAGTGACCTGCTTGTACTCAAACCTCTGTATCTCGAATTCAAGACATCATTTGGGGTTGATTCTTTTTTTGACATGAAAGCTAACATCTCTAGCTTTAATATGAGCTATCATGGCCATCCTAATTCATCCTAAGTCATGAGATATTCAAGCTGCAAGTCAGGCCAGAATCCAGAATGTTGTGCAATCGTCTGCTTTGCATTTGTGTGCATCAAGGGCCTTCCTATCCATTTTACTTGGCTTAAATGGCACGTCCACATATGGCTATTGATCCTAAAACAAGTACTAAGTCATGGGAAGGACGAATGACAAGCTTGGCTCCAAAATAAGAAGACTTTGGCCTGATAAATGCAACAAACAATTTCTGAACATTGACAGTGACCTCTAGTGGTCCTTCTTTTGGACTGTTGCTCAATTTACTTGCTCTTACAGCTGCACCAACCCCAAGACTCGACAAGGACTGACTTCTAAGCTACCTTTTGGAGTCCTTGAGCTGCAAGGACCTCACCTTCTCACAGCACATGGCAACAAGAACAACCAACCATCTTATTACTTTATGCTTTATGCTTTTGTTTTCTAGCTTTTGTTATTCAGTTTGTGTAAGGAGTTTTAGCTGTTTATTGTACTCTTTTGTAAGCCAATATTGGCCCTTAGATGAGCTTGAACGATTGAGATGCAAACCCTTGGCCTATATAAGCCAAGCTACCTATTGTAAGAAAGGCAGATTTGATGAATGAATGAAAAACTGAAACCTTTGTTTCCAATTTCTAAACTCATGGCTGTGTGCTTGAGTCCCTTCTTTGCTTTGTGCTAGAAGAGTGTTGTTTGAGTCTTTGCTGAGTTGCCGGAGTCATTCATCACAACCTCTATCCATTGGCTTTGTGCTTTGGAAGAGTACTATCTTGTTCTTACTTCATTTTCTTATAAAATTCAGAAACTTTCAACACAACAACAAGTCCAATTCAAGTCCTTTGTGTCTTCATTTGTGTGTGTGTCTTACAAGCATTAAAACCTACTGAAATTTATACTTTTCTGAGTATTTTCGTTGCAGTAATAAACAAAAAAAAATTAAAAATTAAATTTTTTTTTCACTATTCACGGATGAACAGTACCCGTGAACAATAGCAGGTAAAAAATTTTTTTTTTTCTTTATTTTATTTTTCTCGGTTTTAAAAAAAATAAATACAAATCTTTTTAATTTGATCATGCTAATAAAACTAGATCGGTACAAACATTCAACATCTAATCATTATTAAACATTGATACAAACTAGATGATTCAAATTAACCTTTTAAGAAGAATATCCAAATCATGATTAATCGATTATCAAAATACTCAACTAATCATAATTGTTTTGTATATTCATATCGAAAAATTTAGCACAATGAATGTTCTTTAACATCCATAACACATTCCTTTTACATTTCAATTAAATCCTCATTAAATCAAAATATCAACTAATTCATTATATTATTATCTTAACATATTAAAACAACAACATATATGAATCAAAAAGGAAAAACAAGGCAAAATTTTCTTCACTGCTGAACAATGCCGTGAACAGTACCAAATTTTTTTTTCCTAGCCGTGAACAGTACCAAGAAAAAAAACAAACCCTAATTTTTTTTTCTTCTTTCAGCCGAAACAAAAACAAAAAAAACAAAAAATTTCTAATCTTATATTTCATCAAATATGAAAACATATAAAATAATTTCATAGCCAATTGCTCTAATACCACTTGTGGGAAATATCGGTATACATCCCTTTAGAAATTTCGGATTATAATGAAATTATAACTATATGAATTTCTAGTCATAAATGAAATTGAATAATATAAACAAAAGATTAAGAAATAACCTTCGGTCCTAGATAAAGGCCTAAGAACAAATACCAAAGTAGGTATTCTCCTAATCGTTACACCCAAGATGGTTCAAGAAATGCCTTCGTCGTGCTAGAACGAATACCCAAAATTACTTCTAATTTTGTGTATATTGATGTTGAATATGAAGATGAATACGAGAGACAAAAAAACAGAATTTTTCTCCTCTTTTTCTTTTGTGTGTGCCGTGAGATTAGAGTAGTGATTAGGGTTTTTATTTTTCTTTTTTTCTCCTCTTGTAGCCGTGGGATCCAAGAGCCAAAAGAAAAACCTAGTTTCCTTATTTCACTCAACCTCTATTAGGCAGTTATCATATCTTTTATTATGTACATAATATAATATGTATTAATTATTACTAGTAATGGACCGTTACATAAACCGAGTAATGACGGACCAATACACTATAATAATATCGTGTAATACATATCCGCCAACTTAAATATAACAGTTTATATTTAGTTTAGACCAACATTATATACATGGATTAAATATAACATTTTATATTCAATTACCAGCTAACATTATTTAATCGTTATTAAATAATCGTATCATCATCACATTGACTAACCTTTTAGTCAAATACATTGACCAACCTTTTAGTCATTTAATAAGGCATCAATATGATTATTTTCTCAAATAATCACATCCCTCAAACCCATTCTTTAGGTGTGACTTTTAGGGATCAGTTGATTACCGCCATCTGTATGACAATAACGTCAAACTTATCTAGCAAGCCAACCGTTATCGATAAACGTTAATCAACTGATTATAATACAAAGTATACCCTGTGAACCTTAGCTGTTATCACACTAACTGTGGAGGACACTAGCTCCAACAAGAATATTTGTAGAGAGATGTAGAGAATTTTTTGCATGCCAAATAAAATGAGATGGATTGTGTATATATAAGAGGAAACTTGTCCTCTTTTCCTCTTCACTAGCATCGGCCACAGGCCCCCATGGTGGGGTGTGTGGTCACTTTCATTTTGTTCATAACAAGGCATAAGGTTGAGTGTTGGTAATAGTTTTGTGTATGATTGTGTTTAACTCCCAATTAGAATAATACACAAAAACAAATCACCCTCTTGTACACTACATAAAACCGGTGCAACCCACTAAAATGGGTGTCCATTTTATTTTTGCAATTTGTCATTTGTCACATATGTGACATGTGACATGTAACATGTAATTTTGCTTATAAATGTGCATTTAACTAATTTAAATGCAATTTCATAACAAATAAATTAGACTTAACATTTTAAGTCACATTTTACAATTACATGTAAATAATATGGGTCATCTCATATTTGGTTAATATAATCTACAACAATTTGTAATTATAATCAACCAATTTTGATTATCTCAAATGTTTCATAAACATAATACAATCTTAGTAATATAACAATTAAATTACTAAAATGAATCTTATTTAATCATATTACAATAAGATATAATTATCACTTACAATATAAACTTAGTTCAATTTTAAGGGATTAATTAATCTTTATCGCTATACAATTAATTAATGTACATGATTAGGGGATTGTCCTTTAGGTGTGACCTCAAGGGATCAACTGATCACCACCGTCATACGACAGTAACGTCAAACTCCAGTGAGCCAATCGTTACCGATTTATGTTGACCAGTTGACTATAATATTCATCATCCTTTTGTATTCTTATTATTGAGATTTAGTTATGTGATCGCACTATTGTTGAGGACACTCACTTCAAAAATCTCCCACTTGTCCGAGACAAGTGTGCGTCACCAACTCTCTTGTCCTATTACAATCTCCCACTCAATGCAAGGTGTCTTGCAGGTCGTACTTGCATTGATCATATTAAGAGTGATTTCCTCGATCTGGAGAGTAACTGTCTGACCGGAATTATCTACCATAGATACCTTCCGAGCGTGGCCACGCATTTTCAGCTTACTCCCCCTCGAGTGGCCTTGAGATTTTAAAACAATCCTGACAAGGGGTGGACAATTCCTATCGCACCTTGTGATCGACTGGTCATCCCTTATGAACTTATGGCACTTGAACTCGCCATCAATCGCATCGCACTCTAGTCACTTGGAGACGTCACCTCATATAAGCAACCACGGGCCAATGCTATGTTAATCCAGTCCATTTTAATGGGGGTTCAAAAGTGTCTATACAACACATTTGGATATAACAAAGCACAAAAACGAGTTTTAGAAACTCAAACAATAAATGTGATTATCATATATGAATAATCAACACAATGTTATTGCTTTATATCATATAATCTAAAGTTTATTTCGTCCATGACAATTCATGACGATCTTATTTAAATGCAATAAAGGCTTGGGTAGTGAATATACTATGTATTCATTTATTCCAATCTTGTGAATTGCTTTTTCCTTCCTTCCAACGTTATTCCTAATAACATGAGTTCATCTACGTACATTTCTAGATGTCTATCCAGTGTTGGGCTCTTTAACTTGAAAGATGCTCCCACTTGTTATCATAATAACTGAAAGGTATTTAGGTGAAAGGATCTACCATTAGTTCCTTGGAAGCCACATTATCCTCATTATAGTGTACTAGGTCTCCTTTTGTAGAATTTATAATGATTGACTCTTAAATCATCCTTTTAGTTATTCGCTTCTTGTATAACAAAGGTATGCCTAGGATTTCGATAAATCCTTATAAGTTCGGAAATTTAGGTTTGTGTAACCTTTACCAAATATCCAAATTTTCTCTACCAAACACAAGAATGAATCCCTAGTTCTCCTTGAGAACCCTATGGATGTTCTTGTAGGCTATCCAATGACACTCATGTGGATTGATTTGTCATAGGCTTGTCATGCTCCTAGCATACAATTTATTTAGGTACATGCATGTAATGGCATACATGATTGGCCTAATGGCGGAAACATTAGTACTCATGTGATCAACAACTCTTAGGTTCTGTGGATGAATATGACCTTTTCATAGTGATCCCACTTTCATAAACATGAATAACCTATTTAACTTGTTGAAATAGATAAAGGATCTTATCGATATAAGACACTTTTCTAAATGCCAAGCTAAAATCTTCTATTCCACAATAGATTTTGATTTAGTATACATGTTGCCCTCTTTTATCCAACATTAAAATCCAACCACTCCTTTTTTAAAAAGGTAATATGTATACGTCACTCACAATGAGTGATACGTTATTCACTTGGAAGACAATTTATCCCACTGAACTTCATGTCTTTACATGATAACTTTAACTCCCACTGAACTTCATGTCTTTACATGACTTTTCGACAATTCGAGTGAAACTCTTCTTATATCTCATTATAGAAAAGATCTTCATAACCTCTTGGTAGATACCTTGGGCTTGTGTCATGCATACATCCCATTCCAAATCCCTATTTGGACATGTGGTTTTGTTGTGTATCTTGTATACACCTATTATGAGGTATTTTAGTTGATGATTTGGATCTAAGCATAGTTACGCATTAACTTAGCTTTTGCAAACATCTTCATGTCTATCCATGCAACTATAATTGGACAATTCCAAATACATCATTCCTTTGCATAGATTCCATTTAGTTTCATAAGTCTCTTATGTTAGAAAATCGAATTTTAAAATTTCCAGGTACTACCACTTCATAGATCATAATCTTATTATTTCAAGAACATTTTCTTTTGGTCTCGTCACTAGTCTAAGGATTCACCTAAGAACGCTTTCTTTTGGTTTTCTCACTAGCCTTGAGTCTAACCTAAGAACATTTTTTTTTGTTTCCTCACTAGTTCCTAACTAGTTTTACGTTGTGGCTTATTTTCTCCCACTCTATCTTTAGAAAAAATATAACTATTTTAAAGATAGCCTTATGAGCCACAAACAATTTTGTACTCATACTTGTGAGGGGGTAGAAGTATCACAACATGACCTTAAGTGATCTACTAAAGACTTTATTGTAAAGACATCGAATCTTAACTTCGAGATAAACCAGTTCTATAAGCTAAAGAGATGAACTCATATTCATGTCAAATACTATCTTTATAAGTGGTGTGGTCAATTGGTTTGGTAGATACCCTACTTTGAGTTCAATAACTCAATTTGACTTAACAATTGATCTTTCAAAGTGAGAATAAAATTCTTAGCTTTTTATTATAATGATTCAATCATCATAACACTAATATGATCAATTTGAGTCGATACAATTTATGTTATTATTGCAAGTGGTGTATAATGACAAGTTTTTAAAACAATAAAAGTTTCCACAAACTAAGTGACTTGGGTTGAAAATCAAGTCACTAAATATTCAATTACAATTTTTTTAGGAAAAAAAATGTTCTTAACAACTATAATACAATCAAAAGGGAGACAATCTCGAGGCCAAGCTTCCTTAGGTCTTCAATCATGGTGAGCTGCTTCTAGCTTCCTTTGAAGAGCCTTTTTATGATTGCTTGTCCTTGCCTTTATCCTACTAAGATGCCCTAATTTCAATAAAGAGGGTAAGAATCACAACTTGTATCTTATACCAAACTTGAGATCATAACATAAATGATAGGGATGAAAAATTATCAACTGAAAAAATCTTTCCAGTTTTGATATCTCCTAGATATTTAGGGCAATTCCTCTTCCAATGTCCTATGCCATTACAATAATGACACTTGTCCTCGGTTGAGGAACCTTTCTTAGGCTTGGGTGAGCTATTCTCAATAGCTTTTCCCTTGCCTTTTTAGGTGGAGGGCTTCTTCCCCTTACTAGCACTTTACTTGAACTTCCCCTTACTCTTGCTATTGATGTTGAGTACATCCTTGGAGGTGCTAACATTTAGCCCCATATCTCTCTCGGCTTGCACAAGCATTTTGTGCAATTCATGGAGAGAGGTTTTCATGTTTTACATATTGTAGTTTACCCTAAACTGTGCATATGCTTTGATCTTGCCCAAGGAATGTAAAACTCGGTAAATAATCAGTTGTTCGGGAATGTCAACCCCTTGCAATTTGAGAGTCTCGACATGCTCAATCAATTTGAGTACATGAGGGCTAATCTTTTGGCCCTCTCTTAAGTTCATGTCGAAAAATGCGGAAGCCGTCTCATATTGTATGATCCTAGGAGCTTGTGAAAACATGGTCACAAGCTTCGTGTAGATCTCATAGGCCGTGCTCATCTTTACGGCATTCCTTTGGAGATCAGCCTCCATCGAGAAGATCAAAACATTTTTGATCGCGGCAGACTCTTTATGGTAAGCCTCATAGGCTCGCCTTGCGCCGTCGGTTGACCTTTCATTAGGTGCGGTGGGAGAGGCCTCGGTAAGGTAATGAAGCTTGTCGTCACCCTCTGCGGCCAAGCGGAGTTGCGCATCCTAATCGGCAAAATTAGCACCGTTCTTTTCTAATTTACAACGATCCATGAAGGATCGAAGCCATGAAACGTTTGTGAGAGTTGGAGCGTTGGTGTTGGTGGATGAATTAGCATTTGCCATTGCGAACAAGCAATTGTGACTACAAATTTTAAGACATAAAGGAAATGTCAACATTTATCTTTTTAAATACTTGTCAACATTTTAAACAAGTTTTAACATTTAAATAGTGACCTCTACCCAACTACTATAAATGACTTCGAGATCCAAATTCATATCAACTTAGGCAAGGTGAGCCGATTCATCCCTCATTAACATAATTCGGTGGATTAAGGTCATGTTCTTTCTGACTTATTAGGGCTGAATTGAACTGAACTGAACTTAATAGAGCTGAACTGAACTGAACTGAGCTGAGCTAAACTGAATGGAGCTGAACTGAACTGAACTGAATGAAGCTGAATTATTATTATTATATATTTTTATTTTTTTTTATTATAAGATGCGCGCAACTTTCATTAAAATAAAATGTAAAGTTTACAAGAAATTGATGGGGAGTCGAGAGACAATCTGAGCCCCCACCCCCTTAGCTATAGAAGAACTAAGTCTAGTAAAGATATAAGCGGCCACCCGAGCCCCAGCATCCTGAGATACCGAGAATTTGTGGATCCGCTTAAGCAAGTCAACAGCATCCGAACCCCACTCCCCAAGCGAAGAGAAAGAGAAGGGTAAGAAACCGTAACCAGCAGCCCCGCAGAAATCCCTATACTTAGCACACATGCGCTGCGCAGCATCAGTAACAACCCGTCCCGGCACAAAATCAGCCATCCCAGTCTGTGTCAAGGGAGAGGACCCAGTCAAATCAACACACACGTCACGTCCTCTGTCCCAAGAATAGAGCAGCAAATCCGCAGGACGAAGAGAGTCGCCATCTCCGTCAACTTAACCGATATCCACCTCCCTACCCGAAGAAATACCAGACCTACAACAGATGTCGAATAAGGTGTCACGGACGAGGTTATGCCGATGCTTAACACCCACAGTGCCAGCACAAGAAACAGCGTGGTCCCCAAAAATATCATCAGCAAAAACCCGAGAGCAAGCAGGACAAGGCTAGATACCACGAATAAAGGAACACCCAGACGATATCCTAGAACACTACGGTAAGTCCTCCCGTTCATAGTCTGACCCAACCCAGAGATAGGAACCGCACGCAACCAATCAGAGGAGTGGGCACCAAGCTGAGACTTCCACAATGCAAGCTGACGCGGTGTCAAAGAGTAAACAGATTCTGCAGTAGTAGCAATCCTCGCAAAATATATATCTGCCAATTTTTTCATAAGTTTAGGGGCAGCGATTTCACTAGGATCACGTAATAAAGTAGAATCCGTAGTCTCCGAAAACACCTGCAAGGCATCATCAAACGTAGGACCAACATCCACAATACCAGAAGGCCGTAGTAACTTAGCTTGCAAATCGGCAGAATGCAAACACGACGCCAAAAAAGCATAGTACAAAACATCCCCGACAGCATAAACACCGAGCCCACCAAGATGAAAAGGAAAAGTGGCAAGGCGCCACTGCAATCCCCAAAACCTGGCCCAGACGCGGTGATAATGCGTTCCAAGCTAGAACGAAGTGGTGCATCAAAACGAATATGGACAGACCCAAAGACTCTCGGCGAACATGTACGGAGGGTAAAGTAGAGCTTAGAAATACCAGTACAAGCTCGAAGCCGAAGCAACTCACATTGCGGGTCCTCAATCCTAGCAACTAAATCCATAAGTTCGATGGTCTTAGTCACTCTCTTCGCTACAAGCTCACTGCCAAAACTAGGGCAAGTACTGACAGGCCCACCTAAAACAGAGACACCACGCAAAGGTCGGGCAATAGAAGGAGGGAAAACACCAGGAAGTCGACTCCGAGGATCCTCAGTAGGCCAAAAAACCTCAGTCTTAGCGACATTAAGATGGAGACCAAATTGAGGACCATCTGCCATAATCAAATCCAACACCTTCCCCACCTCCAAAGTATCCCCAACAATGGTGCCATCATCCAAGTACCAAGCCTGCAAACTCAAATCAAAAGAGTCCCGTATCTTGCACACCAAGGGATGCAAAACCAAAGCGAAAAGCAAGGGGCCCAAAGGATCACCCTGCAGGACTCCCTGACAAGACCACAAAAAATGTTCCCCATAAAAAAGAAGGGCAGGACGAGAGTAACAGAACTCCACCCAACGGGAAAGAATCGGGCAACGACGGCGAACTTCCAGAAGCATGGTAACACGATCAACAAGGTTGAAAGCATTCTGGAAATCAACCAGCAACATAGAAAGCCCCACATCCCCACCACGAGCCTCAATGAACCGATTCAAGGCATGCAAGACAGCCTCTCCTCCACCGGACACCCCAACCCAAAACTGAAGACCAGCAAAATAAGAACACAAAGAAGGATCAACCAAACAAGCACCTACCTTAGAAACAAGACGTCTCCAGACAGTGCCAACAGCAATAGGACGAACACCACCACCAGGTTTAACAAGCGGCGTGAGTGGAGCGCTGGCAATGTACTCACCAAGAGCTAGTGGACATCTGCCCTCAAGAAAAAGATTGACCACCCTAGTAATAGAAGCGATCAGATCATCAGAGATAGCCACAGCAGCGCCACTCAAGCAGTCCATAAGGTGTTGGGCACGAAACCCATCCCTCCCACAAGAAGTGCCACGCGGGAAACTACGAATCATATCTAAAACCACAGCTGAAGAGGCAGTAAGAGAATGATGATCCGCAGGCAAAGGAGGCAAGGAAGGAGATGGGGCGACCAGGTGCTTCTCTCGCAAAGCCCCAAGAGTGGCATCAGAGTAGGGGGCGACGCCAGAGGAAGAAAGCACCCTAACAGCAGCAATATAGTGGCCATCACAAATCTTCCGCCGACATTGGCGGAGGTTAAGCTCACTCAAATCCAGATCCTCCTCCACATGAAACGAGGGAGGAACCTCATTCAAACACTCCTGCAAAAGCTGCAAACCACCTCCAGGCACCCCCCAAGCGAGAATAGCTCTGGTAATACTCTCCTCCTGACGCTGTCGCCTAAAAGCAGTCCTACACTCAAGATTACTCCGAGGAGGGAAGGTCTTAAGCAGACAAAGAGGCAACACAAGCATACGAACCCAGCAGGAAAGGTCACCAGGAGAGTCATCCACATCATCCAAAACCCCCTTCAAAACCCAAGCAAACCCAAGCTGACACTTATGAGAAATAGATTTCACGGTGCGAAGGCCCAAAGATAATAAACAATCAAGTGAAGACACAGACCACTGAACAAGCTCCACCCCATCATCAGAAGAAAGAACCGAGGGAGACGGAGACAGAGGTCTAGGGATACCATGAATAATAAAGCTAACGATACCATCACCACAATCCGGAGGCGCAACAATATCACCCCGACTATGCCGACATCTAGAGCGAAAGGTATGGGTTTTAAAGCACTCCCCACACAACCAAAGCCCCATCCGCTTTAAAGTAATCTCGGCATTAGAGAAAACCGTCAGACTATCAGCAAGAGTTTGACGCGTAAGACCCATAGCACCGTCAATACAATGTCGATCCTGAAAATGCTTTTGCCAGGCGGCCTTAGTAAGGCCCCTACCACCGCTATTCGGACACCCATGAATACAAGCAAAAGGACAAGGAAATCGTACCAAAACGGGCATGTCGAAAGAGGATACAACAAAGCAAAACAAAAAACAATCACAAGCATGCATGAAAATGCATGGAAAGCACAAAAGAAAGAAAAACCCTAAACAAAAAGCAAAACCAACGACATCACGGCTGATAACCCGCAAACACCAATCATAGGCTGATCAGCAGGTGGCTGACACACACAAGCAAGGACGACACACCTGAAGACAGGCCGCAACAAGTGGTGGGACGAAACACCTGCACGAAAAGCCACCACGGCACCGAACCCTAAACCGAAAACCCGAAAACAGCCATAGGAGACGGACGGCCGGCGACTGACGACTGGCGACGACACAAACGACCCACCGGGAGACATCAACCCCAAGATGACCCACCAGACCACGGCCACCAGGCGACTGCCACGAAACCGATGACGGCAGACTTAACACCAAACCGCACCGCTCTCTCACCAAACTACGAACCACCACACTCCACCACAGCCTTGAGGTGGGTGGCCTGGTGGAAAAGGTGGCCGGTATGGCAGCACCAGCCAAGTAGCCAAGGAGCCGCAGCCGCAAGGATCGCAAAATCGCAAAACCCTTTCCCTCTCCTCTCGTTTTCAAATTATTATTATTATTATTATTATTATTATTATTATTATTATTATTATTATTATTATTATTATTATTATTATTATTATTATTATTATTATTATTATCATCATCATCATCATCATCATTATTATTATTATTATTATTATTATTATTTAAT
>JAIUZE010009355.1:0-38986 GCA_022085475.1 Heliosperma pusillum | reverse complement strand
TTTAAGACACCTTCTTATGATGAATATATTTAATAGTAGGTTCCGGTTTTAAAATGTACCGATTTTCACTAAAGTGAACCTATTAGAAACGTATTCTCATCTTTTATTTATTTAAATTATTTTTTTTCTTTCCGCAAATTTGAGGGTGTCACAGTCTTACCACTGATACTTGGACCTCTGGTCAAAACTTGAGTTACATGTGCTTAACAGCTCACTTTATAGATGATAGTTGGTCTTTGCATAAACGAATCATCAATTTTTGTCAAGTTGCTGGTCATTCTGGTGAAATTCTTGGTAGGACTATTGAACAATGTCTTCTTGAATGGAATTTGAAAAGAATCTTGACATGTACGGTAGACAATGCTAGTGCAAATGATGCGGCGGTTCAATATTTGAAAAGAAGAGTAAACTTTTGGAAAGGAAGTGTGTTGGATGTAAAGTACATGCATATGAGGTGTGCGGCACATATTTTGAACTTAATTGTTAAAGATGGTCTTAAAGATCTTCATACTTCCATTTTGAAAGTTCGTGCTGCTGTGAGATTTGTTAGGTCTTCACCCGCTAGAGCCAAATGTTTCAAAGATAGCATAAAAGAAGTTAACATAAAATGTAAGGGTCTTGTGTCCTTGGATGTTGAAACTCGATGGAATTCCACCTTTTTGATGTTACAAAATGCTTTGAAATTCAAAGAGGCTTTTGCTAATTTGAGTAGCAAAGGTGGTGCTTATACAAGGCATTTGAATAAACAACATGGTGTGCCAAATGATAGTGATTGGAATGCAGTAGAGACTTTCTTACCCTTCCTTGAAATATTTTATGATGCCACTTTAAAAGTTTCCGGTAGCCTTCGTGTCACTAGCAATTTTTTTGTACCTCATATTGTTGGTGTTGGGAGTCTTATTTCTTCTCATTGTGAGTATGAGAATGAACATATAAGAAATATAGCTTTTAAGATGAAAGAAAAATATGACAAGTATTGGGGGAATGTTGAAAATATGAACATTTTATTATACATTGCCATTATACTTGATCCAAGATATAAATGGAATTTTTTGGAGTGGACAATCAAAGATACCTTTGATGAAGATAGTGCTAATGTGTTAATTGTGACATTAAAGAAAAATCTCAAGTCATTGTTTGAAGCTTATGACACATCCTCTTCCCTTTCATCAAGGGGAAATGATCATTCTAGTTCTACATTTAGTTCTCCACTTTCCATGAGTCGTGAAAAAGAAGGTGGAATGAAACTAGATGGACAACAACTTCTCATGGATAGGTATAGGAGGGATCAACCCTCACTTGTTTCGGAGAGGAAAACCGAGCTAGATAAGTATTTAAGTGATACCTTGGAGCAACATGATGGTAAGTTTGATTTGTTGGGTTGGTGGAAAGATAGCTCAATAAGAAGATATCCTACTCTTGCTAAGTTAGCAAAAGATGTACTTGCTATGCCAATATCAACCGTTGCTTCCGAATCCGCTTTTAGTACCGGAGGTAGGGTCTTAGATTCTTTTAGAACCTCTTTAACTCCAAGGATTGTTGAAGCTTTGATTTGTTGTCAAGATTGGATTCGTAAGTCTCAAGATCCTCTTATATTAGAGGAACGTTTAGCGGACTTGGAGGCTATTGAAGAGAGTAAGTAATTCTTTTACATATTTTTGTTGTTATCATTCTTTATTTTTAATATAATACAATTTTGATACATACATTTTCATACTTTTGTGTTTCCTTGTTAACTATAGATTTGGAAGAAATAACGGTCAACCAACCCGAAGTCGTGATTGATGAGTCCTTGGTGGTATCCATTGATGATGAAGATTTGCAATTTGGAGTTATGGAAGAAACAAGGGACTAATGCCTAATGGAGTATTGAAGTGTAATTTGGACTTTTTATTATTTGTAATTTGAAAACTTGGACTTTTGTTTATTTTAGACAATATTTTGTGATGTATTATTACTAATTAAGACATTTATTATGCTTTGAACATTTGTTTATGCAAGCATTTGAAAATTGTAGTGTTACATCAATTGTTCAATTTTAACTTTTAAGTTTCAGCGTATGAAAAAAAGTCTAAAAAAAATTTAAGTCGGTTCGGTTAACCGGCTAACCGAACCGTTCAAATCGGTTAACCGAACCGAAATTAACCGGTTAAATTCGGTTCGGTTTCGGTTCGGTTTTTTAGTGAACCGGTTGAGCGGTTAACCGGCATTTTTAGCCGGTTCGGTTAACCGAACCGGTTTTGAACACCCCTAGTTGGCACGTCAACCGTGTTTTCAATGTCAAAGCACTCAATATCTAAAAGGTTGAGTGGTACATGAATTTGGTCATAAATAATCTAGAATCGGGTTAGCTAAGAATGATCGATGCGTTTACCGAGGAACAGTTTCAGAAAACTTGGGCGTGTTTTAACATCAAGTGGGTTGCCTAGGCCAACTATATCGGGAACGCTTGCGGTGAAAACGCGGAGAAGTTTGTGCTATGTTATACAAACGATTACCTACATTTCGGTAATATGGTTACTTCTCGTGCTAAGTCGGCTCATTCTCTACTTAAGACATGGTTGAAAAGTGCAAATTTGACACTTGATACTATGTGGTAACCTATCCATGGCATGCTCGAAGTTCAACACTCGAGCATTAGAAAACAAATCGAGGATTTAAGGATTAGACCTCGGATAACCTGCCGTACTTTCTCATTGTTGCAAGGAGTCGTGCCGATAAAGGCAATATGGATAATGGAGGAAGAATTTGAGAGAGGTATTGGTCTGGGCGCCCGGTTCGAGAAACAGTGTGGACTTGTGCTACCGAAGACGCATGGCCTACCATGTTTCAAAGAGGGCGTTTGAAAATATATTTAATTTAAACAATCAAATAGTTAATAATTTTTCTTAAATATTTTTTTTTAAAAACTAACTTAATAAAAAAAATTACGGGTTTAAAAAATAAATTAACGTTGTCCATGGAATGACGTTGAATAACAACGTCTCTACCATAGAGAGATGTTGATATTCAACGTCCAACCACGAACAAACGTTCAATATCAACGCCTCTACCATGGTGAGACTTTGATATTCAACGTCTGTCCATGGTTGGACGTTGAATCAACGTCTCCACCAATGGTTTGGTGGAGAAGTTGGTATTCAATGTCTCTCCATGGATGGACGGTGAATATCATCCTCTGGTGGAGACGATGATATTCATTGTCCATTCATGGACAACACCAACACCAACGACAACCCAACAAGAAATTGAAATTGCCGACTACAAATCCAACATACAAACACTGATAATTACCAACAAAAACAAATATAATGCAACAACACCAACACCAACATCACCACCACCACCAACAACAACAACAACAACAACAAGTCTAATATAACTAAATGCTAAAAAGAAATATAACTAGATCTAACAAATTCAAAAATCGAATCAAATTGTTTTTACCAACACTACTAATTACCAACAAAAACAAAACTAATGTAACAAGAATAAGGATTCTCTCCATTTCCTCAAAAGAAATAGAGGTCCATTACTTTTCAATGGTCCGGATTTAATTCTAAATAGGTCGGGTGGTTATAAATACACTTGAGCAGAAAAAGGTAAATGAATGAAAACGAGATATATAATATATATATAGGTGTATTATATAGGAAATGGAGAGGATCCAAATGAATGTAACAACAACAATAAATCTAATTATAATATAATATAATATAAAATAGATCTAACAAATTCAGAAATCGAAAAAGAAATACTTACTTTTTATGAGTGGCGGCGGTGGAGAGGGGCGGCAGGGGGCTGGCGGGAGTTGTGGGTGGGGGTTAATTTTTTTGGGGTTTCGTTTGAATAGAGATGATTAAGTGAAGAGAGAGAGAGAGAGAGAGAGAGAGAAAAGGTGTAGTGGTCTTTTTTTAAAAAAAAAAAGGCGAAGCCTCCCTTCTCCTCCAAAAGGCGATTTTAGTAAAAATAAGTCTGATCAAACAGAAGAAGTAGCTTGTAGATGTAGGAGTATTGATAGGCTATGTCGCACACCTAATCAAAGATAAATTTCCCTAGACATAAATTAATGTAGTACGAGGGGTCGAACACAAGGAGACGGGAATTTCACTATGAAATGCTATGAATAGACTACTATCAAGGTCGGTTTAATGGTTGGTTTGGTTTTGATGTTTAGCTAAAAATTATGTAAATTAAATAATAGTAAAAGAGTCTAGGGGAGTCGGGTCACTCATGCAAATACGTAAATGCTCATGTTAAACATAGGAATTCTTAATATTGTTAATTGCTTAGGCTAAAAACACCTATTTCTCGATATTAGTGTCAAGCTTAGGTCGCGTCCTAGAGAACTTTCGTTATGACTAGGTCGTCCTAGTACACATGCTTAGTCTAATCCGATTCCGTGCCTCTCGACTTATAGGATGAATTAACAAATTTAATCAATGTAATTGGCCAAAAAACAAAGATTAACAAAACAATACAAGTATGTGATAGAAACAATTTATCAATATTAATTCATCCTTATTTTAACATTTACAACTTACTAATTGTGCATGGCTTCCTTAATCCCTAGACAAATGAAACTACTCACTCATGTTGATAATTAAACTAATAACATTTGGTATAATAAGCATGATGAATATAAAATTATAAAAGAGAACAACTTGTTAATAGAATGTGATACACTAAGTGTTGGAATGAAATTACTACTAACAATTCTAATGTAAATAACAATAAAATCTTGATTAACTAGTGATAAGATTAACTAAATGACTTGTAAGGTAAATGACGAAAGTGAATAGTAACATAAAACTAGAATTAGAATTACCGAAATAGAGAAGTATAACTCGGAAATGAAGAACAAATAACCCAAGTAGCTTGAATGGAAAAATTGAATTATAACTTGAAATATAACCAACAATTGTTTGTGAACTAAAGAAACTTTAACTTAAGACAAGACGATAATTCTTAAACTCGAAACTTATGCTAAATTATGAAGAGAATTCTATGGGAAATGTATAACAGTATGTAAGAAGATGTGAGAAAAGATGCTTCTAAGTGTCGAAGTCTCTCTCCTTTATATAGGGAGAGAGACTTGAAACGTATGCACCATACAGCACCCCAATCCCGATTGGGGAATGGGAACCCTGATAGGGGTTTCACTAATCCGGTTACATTTGCTTTATGACTCAATTAAATGCTTGAGGAATCCTAAGATACGCCTTTGAGCTCCTTAATTCTCCGATTAATTGCATAGTTTGGCATCCCATAAGCATCCAAAGAGCATCCCTATGTTGAGTTGTGTGGAATCCTTAAGTTGGGCTTCATTTTGGTTTCTCATTTGTACATCAACCCATTTCACAAATCTTCATGCTTGGGCTTGTCATTTTCCATACTATCCTTGCATGGCCCATCTTGCTTCCATTAGCTTGGTGGACTTTGGTGCTTGATAATTGAAAGTCCATAGACCCTAATTAGACTCCTCTAATTAGTTACTAATTAACTTGTTAATTTAGTATTTAATGATCTATGTAACATGCATGCAAATATAAAGGCATAAATAAACATAAGATGAAATTTTCTTATATTGAGAAATTTCGGTATTTATGGGCACAATAAGAAACTCCTTTTCTTATTGATCTTGAGCTAAAACAAAAAGGATGATCTCCTTTGAATGAACTTTAAATGTAGAAAGTCTCCTTCCAACATGCACCCAAGACTAACCCAAACAATCACTATAATTTTATACTAGAAAAATATAATGACAAGTAGTGACTAATATTAGATTTATTACTACTCTAGTAATATAAGAATATTAGTTGATTTGAGAGTTTTAGAGAGAAGTTGGAGAAAATAGCAAAAAAAAGTGAAAATTGAACAAATGAAATGAACAACCAATATGTCCTTATATAGGCCATATTGGCCGGTCATGGTGCTCAATTTTGAGCCTTTATTTTGCTTATTTTAATCCCAAGCAAAAGGGTAGAGTGTAGGATAGTAAATGATCATGTTCATGTGTCATACATGTCATAATCACATGTTGTAGTGTAAGAAAAGAAAAGAACAAAAATCATTCCTTCCACTACATGGAATCCAGCCTCTCCATGGCTAAATGGTCCATTTTGATTTTTGATATTTGTCCCACAAATACTTATAATCATATGATTAATTATCTACCATAATTAAGTGTTAATTTGATCATATAACAATTAAATAATTCAAATTAATAAATAACATATATACTTAACTTTTAAGTAATATATTACCATTATATCAATATATAATGGATCCCACAATGTCTAGTTAATTTATTTTACAACTCCTTGTAAACATAATTAAATAATTACCTTTACCTCAAAATATATGCACAACCTCAACTAATTTAGTGAATTAACGATTACTCATTAAATTAAATCTTATTTAATCGTATTAAAATAAGACGTAAAATTTATTCAGTCAGTTACCATATAATTGACTAATAAACTTAACCTGAATGAGTTCCTAACTCAATTTCCAATAAATAACTCTGGTAACCAAACATATATCAAATATATATGTAAACAACTAATTAAACTGTATCGTATACAAATAATTAGTTTATTGTTTGGGTCTCATCCTTTAGGAGTGACCGAAAGGGGTTAGTTGATCACCGTCGTAATACGACAACAACGTCTAACTCTAGTCAGCTGATCGTTATTGATTTACGTTAATCAACTGACGTGTAGTATCAATATACTAGTCATCCCACGGATATTCCAAAATGAGATTTATCATATAAATGCACTATTGTGTAGGACACTTACTCCAACAATCTCCCACTTGTCCGATACAAGTTGTGCATGTAGGCACACTATTGCGGAGAGCTCCTTCTCCAACAATATCTCCCACTTGTCTCGACAAGTTGTGTGCTACCGATTCTCTTGTCTCTTTGTGTCACATCCTCCCACTCATCGCAAGGTGTCTTTCGGGTCGCACTTGCGATTGAAAAATATAAATAGAGTGGTTTCTCGATCTGGGAGAGTAACTGTCTGACCGGAAAATCTACCAGAGATCACTTCCGTGCGTGGCCACGCATTTCCAGTCACTACTCCTAGTGGCCCGAAGATGTTAATACCCAACGTGGGTGGACAATTTCTGTTGACCCAACTTACACCGTATAATGCAGATCACCATGCCCCATAAGATGCTCATTGGCCTCCTATCACGGCACGACCTAGGACAAAAACCAAGGTCAATCAGAAACTACACCAACTTAGGTAAATGGTCGCCAGTCTAAAGAATCGACTCATAGGAATAATATAGAAATCCCTGCCACGACCAGGCTTCAATAAATTTTGATAAGGGATCCTATAAAGGTCACTGTCCGACAGAGTGTCATACAGTCTGCCTATGTAAATGACCAGTCATCTCCATGACCCCATGACGCTGAACTGACCATCGATCGACTTACAATCCAGTCACTACGAGACGTCGCCTCATATGAGTGACTAGGGACAATAGTAATAAGTTTATCTTGTTCACTTGAATTGTCTTCAACTTTTCATAAAACCAATTCAGATAAAACAAAGTATTGATATTTAGTCAAACTAAAATAAAGAGTTCATATAAAAATCGAACAATGAATGCAATTATCATATATGTAAACATTGATACAATATTCAACTATTACATATCATATAATCTAGAGGAATTCAGGTACTCGTCTTAATCCCATTGTGACGACATGCCCATCATGCTTAGCCTTTGAAAGAGGCTTGGTTAGAGGATCAGCGATGTTATCGTCTGTCACAACCTTACATATATCAATTTCCTTCCTCTCCCCATAATCTCTAATTACATGGTATTTCCTAAGTACATCGTCTGTCACAACCTTACATATATCGTGATTGGATTTGCGGCAGTGGGGACTACTCCTAGACCATCCATGAATTGCTGAATCCACACAGCTTCCTTAACAGCCTCTGATGCTGCAAGGTACTCAGCTTCTGTTGTAGAATCCGCAGTAACGTTTTGCTTGAAGCTTTTCCAGCAAATAGCTCCTCCATTCAACATAAAGACATAGCCGGATTGGGATTTTAAATCATCCCTATTAGTTTGAAAACTAGCGTCCGTGTAACCCTTTACACGCAACTCAGTTTCTCCTCCAAACACCAAGAACGAATCTTTAATTCTTCGTAAGTACTTAAGTACGTTCTTGACGGCTATCTAGTGACTCTCACCTGGATTGGCTTGATAACGACTCGTCATGCTCAAAGCATATGCAACGTCGGGGCGAGTGCACATCATAGCATACATGATTGTTCCAACTGTGGAAGCATAAGGAATCAATTTCATGTGTTCAATCTCTTCGGTGACGGTAGGACTCTGCGATTTACTCACAGTGATACCATGACCTATGGGAAGAAAGCCTCTCTTAGAGTCTTTCATTTTGAACCGATCAAGAATCTTATCGATATAAGCCTTCTTGACTTAATGATCGAAGCGATGATTCTAACTCCTGGATGCTTGCTTAAGACCATAAATGGATCTCTTAAGTTTGCACACCTTCTTAGTGTTGGATTTATCCACAAAACCTTCAGGTTGTGTCATGTACACTTCCTCTTCTAGAATCTCATTCAAGAAGGCGGTTTGACATCCATTTGCCAAATTTCATAGTTATGAAAGGCGGCAACCGCTAAGAGAATCCTAATGGATCGAAGCATAGCGACTGGGGCGAAGGTTTCATCATAGTGTAAACCATGAACTTGAGTGAAGCCTTTTGCCACCAATCTAGCTTTGTAGACATTATTATGTCCATCTATGCCGATTTTGATCTTGTAGATCCACTTGCACTGAAGAGGTCGTACCTTCTCAGGTAAGTCTACCAAGTCCATATACTTGATTTTCGCGCATAGAATCCATTTCGGATCGCATGGCCTCGAGCCAATGCGTGGAGTCGGGACTAGAAACGGCTGACTTGTAGGTGGTGGGTTCATCACTTTCAAAAAGTAACAAATCTCCTTCTTCCTCGATATATCTGAGGTAACGGTCAGGTTGATGAACAATTCTACTTGACCTTCTAGGGACAACAACCGTTCCAGACGAGAAGGGAACATTTTCCTCGACTTCATTTTCGGTTTGTGGCTCTTGAACTTCATCAAGTTCAAACTTTCTCCCACTCTGTCTATTAGAAATAATATTTTTTTCTAGAAAGACAGCATCACGAGACACAAACACTTTGTCCTCGTGACGGTTGTAGAAGTAATAACCACGTGTTTCCTTAGGATACCCTACAAAAAGACATTTGTTGGATCTGGGTGCGAGTTTGTCGTTAGACTTGTCATGAATATACGCCTCGCAACTCCAAATTCTCATAAATGACAAATAAGGAGCCTTTCCTTTCCATATCTTATATGGAGTCTTATCTGCAGCTTTAGTTGGGCTACGATTTAGTGAAAAAATTGCGGTTAAGATAGCAAATCCCCAAAATGAATCAGGAAGCACTATGAGACTCATCATTGACCGAACCATATCTAATAAAGTTCTGTTTCTCCTTTCGGACACACCATTTAGTTGAGGTGTGCCAAGAGGAGTCCATTGTGATACTATGCCACAATCTTTTAAATGTGAATCAAATTCATTATTTAGATATTCACCACCACGATCGGATCGTAGGGTTTTAATCTTCTTATTCAATTGGTTTTCTACTTCATGTTGAAACTCTTTGAACTTTTCAAAAGCTTCACTCTTATGCCTCATTAAGTAGACATATCCATATCTACTCAAATCGCCAGTAAAGGTAATGAAATAGTTATAACGACCTCTAGTTAGGAGAGTCATTGGGCCACATACATCCGTATGTACAAGGCCTAATAACTCACTTGCTCGTGTTCCTTTTCTCGTAAAAGGAGCACGAGTCATCTTGCCTAAAAGGCAAGATTCGCATACACCATAAGATTCGTAATCAAATGGTTTGAGAAGTTTCGTTGAAACAAGTCTCTTTATGCGTCGTTCGTTTATATGACCTAAACGACAATGCCAAAGGTATGATTGATTAGTTTCACCTAATTTGAGCTTCTTACTCTCTACATGATAAACTTCATTAACATTATCTAGAACATAAATACCTCCAATAGAGACGGCTTTACCATAAAACACATCATTAAAAGAAAATGAACAACTATTGTTCTTGATTACAAAATAGAAACCCTCCGCATCAAGCACAGATATGGAGATAATGTTCTTGGTCAAGGAGGGTACAAAATAACAATTATTTAAATACAATTCAAGACCACTAGCTAAGGTGAGTACATAAGTTCCTACGGAAACGGCGGCTACTCTTGCTCCATTCCCCTTGCGTAGGTGTACATCACCCTTGGCTAGTGCTCGCACGTCCTTAAGCCCATGTAAATGATTACAAAGGTGAGAACCACATCCAGTATCAAATACCCAAGTAGAAGTGCAAGCATAGTTAATATCTATCATATAGAGAGAAGAGAGATTATACCTGACGGTCTCACACATCCGTCCTTCTTATCCTTCAAGTACTTGGGACAATTGCGTTTCCAATGTCCCTTGCTAAAGTTTGAACTTGATGAAGTTCAAGAGCCACAAACCGAAAATGAAGTTGAGGAAAACGTTCCCTCCTCGTCTGAAACGGTTGTTGTCCCTAGAAGGTCAAGTAGAATTGTTCATCAACCTGGCCGTTACCTCGGATGTATCGAGGAAGATGGAGATTTCTTACTTTTTGAAAGTGATGAACCCACCACCTACAAGTCGGCCATTTCGAGTCCCGACTCCACGCATTGGCTCGAGGCCATGCGATCCGAAATGGATTCTTTGCGAGAAAATCAAGTATGGGACTTGGTAGACTTGCCTGAGAAGGTACGACCTTTTTAGTGCAAGTGGATCTACAAGATCAAAGTCGGCATGCTTCTTGCCCTTAGCCTTGGCATTGCTATACATTATAGCTTTGCCCTTTCCTTTTCCATGCTTCTTAAATTGGGCCTTATTTTTGCCCTTTCCCTTTTTAACCCCAAGACTTAAGTTCTTCAACTTCATTGAAAGAACATCCCTTTTCTCACTCCCACTTGCCTCCATATCCCATTCGACTTGGGTAAGGAGGGCATGGAGCTCATGAAAACTCTTGTCCATGCCATGCATGTTATAGTTCGCCCTAGTTTGGGCGAACTTGGGAGGAAGTGAGTGAAGGATGCGGCCAACCGCTAGCTTCTTTGGAATCTTAACCCCTAGACGCTCTAGGGTGTCCACATGCTCAACCATCTTGAGCATGTGTGGGCCAACCTTTTGTCCCTTGTCTAGCTTGGCTTCAAAAAGTCATGTCATAGCATTGTATTGGCGTATGTCAGGTGATTGGGAAAACGCCAAAGTCACCCTCGAGAATATCTCATATGCTCCTAAAATGATGTATTGTTGCTTAAGACTAGAGGGCATTGACCGTATCAAGACCATCTTGACGTCATTGGATACTTTCAAGTACTCCTCATAAGCGGCCTTGGCCGCATTAGTGGCCGGGGTTTCGGTGAAGTAGCGCAAGACGTTATCCGATAATGCCGCACTCTTAATCGTTTCTCCCACTCGACGAAATTAGATCCATCGTCTGTTAAGATGCATTTGTCCATTACGGACCTTAGCCATGAGTCTTTACCAAGTTGAACGGTATTGTTATTATTGTTTGCCATTTGCGAATTGAATTACTACAATAAAATTAGGAAATATTAACATTCAATGTTATAAACAATTTTTACTTGTAAAAAAAATTTTAAACAAGTCACTAATATAATGACCCCTCACGAAATTATATAAGCGATTCCGAGACCCGCATTTTAGATAAAAAATGAACATGTTATGCCACCTTTATGTAATAAATGGTAAGTCAACACTTTGACTAATTCTACTCCTAGAACTCTCGGTCGACGGATTTCATCTAAAACCCGTCTCCTAGTCCCGAGATAACGCTTATCCCATTGAGACCAACCCAATTTAGGCATGTGATCGCATCACCCTACTTACCCGAGGTAAAAAGTTCCACGTTGTGGTTGTCCTAATGAACACGAGATTCATAGGTGCTTTAATTGGTAAGGCTAAATCTCAATTCAATTTTAAGTTGTGTAAGAGGTCTTGTCAATTTAGTTATTAATTCCCTATAAGTGAACTAAGTCGGCGAATTTTTAAATAACGTTGAATTGACAATCGAGAAATAAAAATGCATGTTGGCGATTTTGGCATGAGCGGAAAACATTAACAAGCAATTAACAATTAATAAATCCTAGTATGGCCACCTAGCTAATCTTATTAACTAGCTGATTACAAAATCAAAAACCAACTCCTTGGTCCCTTGCCTCTTCATGGAAAACGCTCCAAAATGGCACCGTCTTTTGGAACACTGACTTCAGAATTCTCCGTCTTCATAATAAATAATTACAAAAATACAAATGAATACATAGGAAATTCCTATTATACATTTGATCTATAAAATGAAACTATTAATTATTACAAAACGGCGATACGAGATCGCAATAAATTACAACCGAATCGGTATTCCCTTACATTACGGGTAATACCGATTAAAATAATCTAGGCCATACTAAGTACAACTTGCATTAAAATAAATAAATGACATTCATTCATTCAACATAAACAACATAAATAAAATGGTGTAAAATTCATGCCAAAATCGCCCTAAACACTTGACATGCTCATTCTAGCTCGGTTTTATGGATTTTATCGATTTTTAACCATTAAAAATCAATAATCAATACTAAAATCATATTTAAGCTCAAACTAATTATATAATCTGATTTAGAACTCAAAATTAGTCCCCACTAATTTTGTTTGTGATTAATTAGTTTGATTTGATCGTATTTGCTAAATATAGAGGTTTAATCATAACATTTATGAAATAAACCCAAAATAAAATTAAACATCATAAAAATTTGAAACCAAAAACTTTGTACATTCTGGAACATTTCTAGAAACTCCAAAAATAAAAATATTTGCCCAAAAAATTTAAAATTAATTTAATGAACAAATAACTTTGTATTTAACGGTTTTATCAAATAAAAACCATTAAATATAGTAAAAAAGTGAAACAAACTATGAAATTTCACCGACATGATATAAATCAGAAAGAAAATGTACCAAAAAAACTTCATGACCAGAAAAGGACGTTTCAATTTTATGAATATTATAATCTCATATTATCGACTTTTATCTCATAAAAATCAATAAATATGCAATACTTAATTAAAAGTCACGCAATTTTACATACAGTATGTAAGATATGCATGTGAGATCATATTAAAATTTCATGACCAGAATCATATTAAAATTAGTTACTAATTAACTTGTTAATTTAGTATTTAATGATCTATGTAACATGCATGCAAATATAAAGGCATAAATAAACATAAGATGAAATTTTCTTACATTGAGAAATTTCGGTATTTATGGGCACAATAAAAAACTCCTTTTCTTATTGATCTTGAGCTAAAACAAAAAGGATGATCTCCTTTGAATGAACTTTCAATGTAGAAAGTCTCCTTCCAACATGCACCCAAGACTAACCCAAACAATCACTATAATTTTATACTAGAAAAATATAGTGACAAGTAGTGACTAATATTAGATTTATTACTACTCTAGTAATATAAGAATATTAGTTGATTTGAGAGTTTTAGAGAGAAGTTGGAGAAAATAGCAAAAACAAGTGAAAATTGAACAAATGAAATGAACAACCAATATGTCCTTATATAGGCCATATTGGCCGGTCATGGTGCTCAATTTTGAGCCTTTATTTTGCTTATTTTAATCTCATGCAAAATGGTAGAGTGTAGAATAGTATATGATCATGTTCATGTGTCATACATGTCATAATCACATGTTGTAGTGTAAGAAAAGAAAAGAACAAAAATCATTCCTTCCACTACATGGAATCCGGCCTCTTCATGGCTAAATGGTCCATTTTGATTTTTGATATTTGTCCCACAAATACTTATAATCATATGCTTAATTATCTAGCAAAATTAAGTGTTAATTTGATCATATAACAATTAAATGATTCAAATTAATAAATAATATATATACTTAACTTTTAAGTAATATATTACCATTATATCAATATATAATGGGTCCCACAATGTCTAGTTAATTTATTTTACAACTCCTTGTAAACATAATTAACTAATTACCTCTACCTCAAAATATATGCACAACCTCAACTAATTTAGTGAATTAACGATTAATCATTAAATTAAATCTTATTTAATCGTATTAAAATAAGACGTAAAATTTATTCAGTCAGTTATCATATAATTGACTAATAAACTTAATCTAAATGAGTTCCTAACTCAATTTCCAATAAATAACTCTGGTAACCAAACATATATCAAATATATATGTAAACAACTAATTAAACTGTACCGTATACAAATAATTAGTTTACTGTTTGGGTCTCATCCTTTAGGTGTGACCTAAAGGGGTCAGTTGATCACCGGCGTAATACGACAACAACGTCTAACTCTAGTTAGCTGATCGGTATTGATTTACGTTAATAAACTGACGTGTAGTATCAATATACTAGTCATCCCACAGATATTCCAAAATGAGATTTATTATATAAATGCACTATTGTGGAGGACACTTACTCCAACAATCTCCCACTTGTCCGATACAAGTTGTGCATGTAGCCACACTATTGCGGAGAGCTCCTTCTCCAACAATATCTCCCACTTGTCTCGACAAGTTGTGTGCTACCGATTCTCTTGTCTCTTTGTGTCACATCCTCCCACTCATCGCAAGGTGTCTTTCAGGTCGCACTTGCGATTGAAAAATATAAATAGAGTGGTTTCTCGATCTGGGAGAGAAACTGTCTGACCGGAAAATCTACCAGAGATCACTTCCGAGCGTGGCCACGCATTTCCAGTCACTACTCCTTGAGTGGCCCGAAGATGTTAATACCCAACGTGGGTGGACAATTTCTGTTGACCCAACTTACACCGTATAATGCAGATTACCATGCCCCAGAAGATGCTCATCGGCCTCCTATCACGGCACGACCTAGGACAAAAACCAAGGTCAATCAGAAACTACACCAACTCTGGTAAATGATCGCCAGTCTAAGGAATCGACTCATAGGAATAATATAGAAATCCCTGCCACGACCAGGCTTCAAATTTTGATAAGGGATCATATAAAGGTCATTGTCCGACAGAGTGTCATACAGTCTACCTATGTAAACGACCAGTCATCTCCATGTCCCCATGTCGCTGAACTGGCCATCGATCGACTTACAATCTAGTCACTACGAGACGTCACCTCATATGAGTAACTAGGGACAATAGTACTAAGTTTATCTTGTTCATTTGAATTGTGTTCAACTTTTCATAAAAACCAATTCAAATAAAACAAAGTATTGATATTTAGTCAAATTAAAATAAAGAGTTCATATAAAACTCGAACAATGAATGCAATTATCATATATGTAAACATTGATACAATATTCAACTTTTACATATCATATAATCTAGAGGAATCTCGACTTGTTAATTAACAATTTTGTTTTGCCAATTGAGGCCTATCATTTCTGGTGGGATTTGGATTTTTGGTACCGAGTTTTCCAGAGCACATATTTGTTCTTCAAATTTGCCCACCAGGTGTTTCACAAATTGCCACAACTAGAATGCCAATGTTATTTATTTCTTGTCGTGTCAGTTTTTGTTCCTGCTTCACTTTTTTTTTCCTACTAAATACTGTGGATTGGATGGTTAGTAGAAGTTATTGACTTTGTAATCCTTTGAGCAAATAGCAAATTTTATAATGTCTAATTTACTATCGATAAACTGTTTATTGACGCATAAGTCTTTAACTAAACTGCTAAAATGTAGTTCTACATAGAAGACTAGCCGGTACAACTTGATTTGTGCTACTTTATAGATAATATTTTATATGGTCTAGTTTGTTCGTCTTTCGATATGCCCTTTTTTAACAGGAAATTACCATAAAAAAAATAAACAATGCATATACATCTTAGCACAAGAAGGAATAAAAGCATGAGACATGACAACATGTCAACAATTAAGGCAATTATTCAGATTGCACACAAAATTTAAGGCATATAAAGACACAAAGTTAAGAGATATTTGCCCAAATTCTTGGGTCTGACCATGGTGTATTAATTCTCATAATTGAAGTGCATGCATAAACCTCTGCGTCAGTTACATGCCTGCGTGTTTGCTTTCGTAGGTTCTTAAAAGCTAAAAGCTACGATAAAGTATATAGATCAATTGTACTTTTAAGCTGCATTGCATCTCTCCCTTGAACTCATATATATGCATATAAGTATTATATAACACATCCAATCACCTTATAAATGCATTATTAAATGCATTCCCTGTTTACTTTTCCTACAGGTAAATCTGTCGCGACTTTTACATTATCGTTTTTTGCTCTAAATTTCTACTTGGGTCTCCTTTTTGTTTTATCATTTTGTGTTATACATTTCTCTTCATCTGCCTTTCTTGTTTTTGGAATTTAAAACTTTTATCAACTGCATCTTGCATGGCTACTTCAACATGTTTTACATATTTTCTTTATCATCCATTCCACGTGTTACCCTTACGCATTTTTACTTTGACGTTAGCGTTGTATTATTATTAGCAACCTGCTATCATTTTCTTTTGGCAGCCATTGACACTGTGAGCGCACTGAACTTCCAATCTTGCTATGACATTGACTACTACGTCGTATAATCTAAGACATTGTTTTATATAGCCTCTTATCATAAAACAACATTGATAGTTGACCATTTCTGATCTGACCTATTAGTTTTTCAATATTTTGCCGCTTTGTTGCATAGGTGTCTACCGCCTGGTTAGTTTGAGATTAAAAAAAAACGTGGTTTTCGCATTGCCGATGTTTGCATGTTTTACGACTGACAATTTACCTTTTTTTTTTTACAAAGTTCTACATTTTGCTGGATCAGTTTCCTTCTCATGATGTGTTCTTCATAAGTCAGACACAACCTGTTACTTTTTTGCTACTATTTTTTCTCACTGTTGCAGTGAGCCCCTCTATTTGCTTGTATAGGCTGATGGGCATTTACTGTTTCTAATTCTGCAGACCGCCTAAGCGGAAGCTCACTAAAAAGAACTGAAGGTATTGTTATCTAGCTATCTTTCCCTCCTTGTAATTATTTACTGGGCTTGCTTACAGTTCAAAAGTTTTTCCTGATAAGGTCGTTAATTTTCGTATTGGTTTAGGTTTTCGTTGATAATTTTTGGGGTTTTACATGACATTGTAAAGTGTAGTTATTATTGGTCATTTTGCGCCTTGCCAGACAAGCTGTCAATTTTTTCTTTGAATTTTCTTATGATCCACTTTTTTTTTTATTCTGTTTTGCAAATGTGGGATGACAAAAAAATATAGTTGGACTAGCCAACTTAATGGAAAAAAAAAACTTAAATCATGAAAGCAACAGGTGCACTACTCAATTCAAAGACGATAGATCTAGGAAGAAATATCAAAACACAAAGTTGCAGTTTATAGGCTAACACCAAAGATCCCCATGTGCGGCTTCGTATCTTCACCATTTCAAACTATTTTTTTTCGTCACGCTAAATGTGTTTGTTAGTGAAATGGATGTTGTTTTTTGTAGTATCGAGCGAAACTAAACATGTAAACATATAATCATCTCTTAATATTTCTTCTGTAAAACCTTATAAAAGCGCTTCTTAATCAGCATATCTTTTATAACACTTTCTTAGTGTAATGGATGCATAGTTAGAACACTTTCTTAGTGCAATGAATGCTATAAACTGGACTTTTAGACACGTGCTTTCATTCCAAGTAGAATTACAAGAAACAGTTATGCATTTCTGCCACTTGAAACCTTCCATAAACCAGTTGTGTTTTTAGTGCACCTAGTTTGCCACTTATTCCCCGTGGGCCCTCCGATATCAGTATACCCATGTGAAAATCTTGTCCCAATATAATATAGATGCAGTAGGGAGAGTATTTAATTTTTCACATATTGCAGTATGCATCCTTCTGTGCACCACATTTATTTTTATTGTTTTCCACAGTGGTTAAAAGACGAAATCTTCCAGTTTGTTGTTACTAAATGTTTGTTTTTACTGTTTTCGAATTATACAGTGTTTTTATTTAAATATGATAATCTTCTACCTTTCTTTATCTTAGAGGACTATGTGTATATCATTGCTTATACGGTGTTTTTATTTAAATATGAGACTTTGAATTCTAAAAAACTTTTGAGGATAAGGTTTGGTTTCCTTCTGCATTTAATGATATAGATAGCATCTACCGTTTGCATGTGGGTTTTCTTTTTTAATTATCTCTAGAGACAAAGACCTACACAGTACTTCACTTAGGTCGAATCTGCATGGTTGTCACGTTGTGTTATGATATTAACATTTGAAGATATAGTTTGGTTTCTTTTACTTGCATAAATTGAAAAAGACAACATCCACTGTTTGCATGTAGGCTTATTTCTTTTATTGTGATCGTGCACCCCTTATAAATTATAGTCTTCCGATTTCTTCTTTATGCTCCGCTTAGTTCTAATATTTCTTTTGTTATAGTATATAGTATATAAATGGCAACGGTAAGAATGCCTCTTAACGAGGTAACACAGGAAAGTATAAACTTTACTGTGGATGTTACTCTAGAATCGCTTCTTCTAGAGACAACCTCTCTTTCGGGCAACGTCATATATCAAAAACTACTATTTCAGACAAAGAGGTTAGCAATTTACTTATTCAAATGTATACGTAGAACATATACGGGTTCAACTAGAGTTAATTTTAATGGTTAAGTTTACACGGCTATTGTTTTTTTAGGGGACAAAGATTTCCGCAACTCTGCTTGACGAAGATATTGAGTTATTTTCAGAAGTATTTCACGAAGGAAGAGAATACAAAATTACAAATTCTGTCGTCACCCACATGAGAAGAGGTTTACAAGATTTTCAAATGATCATTAGGTCTCAAACCAAGGTTGTTTAGTTAACTCACGCAACAGTGGAAAATCATTCGTATATTGTGCCCCTAGAATCATGAATCGAATACGTGAGCCATCAAGGGAGAATCGATATGTAAACTATGACACATATTTTAGTAGATCGTTATATTATACTTGTTGTAATTTGGCTATTTTTAGGCATAATGGCCGTTGCTATTCATGTAACTTAATCAAGAAAATTTCGGCCGAAACATAGGGACACAGAGTTTGATGCTCGTGATATTGTTCTTGTTGATAGAAGGTTTTACCACTTATTTTAATACGTTAAAATGTGTATAAAACTGCCATTAAAGATTTAAGCTAATGTCAGTGTACGACCTTGTAACAACATGAAGCCGTCGACGCTTACTGTTTGGCAGGCTTTTGTTTCAGATGAGGCACAAGCGATTTCAGAAATCGTCAATTCTTGGCTCACGGTTCTGGCAACACGAGTTTCTGCTTCTACGTTTGGTGGTATGTCTACAACTTTGAAATTTGTTTTGTTGGTTCCTAATACTTTTTTAGATATCAGTTTTTTCTTGGTTAACATTTTTTATCTTGTTTTTTCTTTTCGGTTATTTAATTTCGCTCTTGCTTATATTTCTTTTAAACCACTTCCGTTCACATTTTAATTACCAATGATTTTACGACCTTTCAGTTTATGTTTTATTTTAATTCAGAAATTGTTTTTAACTGATCGGCCTTAATTTGGTAAATTTATGCAGGAGGGTCTTTGAATACAACATTTTTTTTTCTATCATTCAATTATATTGTGAAGACTCTAAGGCAGTTGCTCTTAGACAGTGGTTTGTTCTTCCACCGTAGTTAGCTATATTGACAGTTGTTTTGGTAAAAACTTGCTAATTAGGTGATTTACTTGTTAGGTGGATCAAAGTGGCTATTCTACTAGTACTAAAACAATGAAATAACGTAGGAATAAATGCAAGAATAGAAGTGACACAAGGAATTGGTGACGCGGAAACCCAATGTGGGAAAAGCCGTGGGGGGAGTCGGAATCCCTCCAAAGATATGCACTAAAATGTAAAAGTACTTGCTGAGGTGGTACAAAGTATTTGGACGGATATAAAGAGACAAGGGAGAATTTGCTTTTATAATTGCTTGGCTTGTGTACGTTGATTCGAGAGTGAGTGAATGAGAATATATCCCCTGCTCATGTACTGCTGCTGTCTTTTATAGTGTAGATAGTGGCTCTCCAACGTCTCTCTTCCCTCCAGCGATATCTCCTCTGTCGGTCCTATTTTTCAGGAGGTTGTTGTTGACTTGGTATAATTTGACTGTTGCTCAAGTTGTGTTTGTTGCTTTTAATCTGAGCCATTGATCTTGCCCAATCTTCAATCATCCACGTGCTTTGCTTTTATCCAATTACTGCGCGCCATGTCATCAATCCATATGAGGGGTATTTTAACCACAATAATTTCCCCCAGAAAGACGCATTTGGTGACACGTGTACGGATGGGGCTTTCTCCCTTTCTGAAGAGGGCACATGTCTTTTCAACCGACTCTACCACGTCCCATCAATTAAAACTCCTTCCCCCTCTTAACTCCGTCAACTGCCACGACTCCCCAAATATAATTCCCTATTCTCCCCTATAAAACTCCCTAGCTTCTTTATAAAAACCCCTAATTTCTTCTAATTCTCTCCCGATTTACTCAAGGTAATCTTCTCTTAATTTTCTTTGATTTTTCTGAGAATGGGTCGCAAATCTGTTAGGAAATCACCTGGCTCTTCCTCTGCTGGTACTGACGAGGAGGAATTTCCTTCCATGGGGGTTCTTACCGGAGTATATGCTTGTGACTCGGCATATACAGAGGAAGATCTCCCTAAAATCCGTGCTCGCTATGATTTAAAGGAGGATGCTATCATCCACCTCCCTCGCCCTGGTCAGAGGGCTGATGCCTACCGTGCGGGGTGGGCGTACTTGTATGAGTACCCTTTCCTTCTAGGTTTGGTATTTCCCTTCCCAAACTTGATTCAGGAGTTCCTGAAGTTTAAAAGCCTGACCGCCTGCCAGATCTCACCATATGCTTGGAGAATATTGATCTCCATGTGTGTCTTGAACGATGATCATGATCTGGGCCTTACCTTAAACGACCTGGCCCACATGTACTTGTATCGCCCGCTGGGTCCCGTTCAGATGACCCTTCGGACGGTCGATGGTTGGGTACCCAACATACTTATGCCCACCAAGGTTAAAGATGAAGGGTGGTTTAAGTTTTTCATTTATGTCAAAATCGATTCCATTGTTCCTCAACCCTCCTACTTGCTTGATAAGTAGAGTCCCTTAGAAGGTACTCCCTTGTTTCTTCTTTGTCCACTTTGTTAACTCACCAGGTATACTGACTTTCCTGTACAGGTTTTAAACAGCCTAAGCCTTTGCTTGACGATTATGTCGTGAAGAAGCTGCTGGGCCTCTCGGAAGATCAAAGGAAGTTTCCCAGGCTCCTGACCTTGAAGTCCGGTGGGGTGATTGAGGAACCATCTGAGGCTGCTGAGGAGGATTATGCTTCCGTGGAGGAGATTGGTGAGTTTGAAAGTGCTGCTGAAGTGAAGATGTCGTCTGGTGAGTTCCTTGATTGCTTGTGCGTTAGGATGGATGTATGCTATGTTTTGCATGTGATGATAAGGTCTAGGTGTTTCAGCTGTGAGCCAGTTTATGGCGAAGAAGAAGAGAAAGTTGACAGGTGGTGCTGTCCCGTCTGCCCCCAGGAAGAAGAAGGCTGCTGCCCCTCCCTCCGAGGAAGAACCGATACTTGTGCTTCCTCTGGCTACCGTGGCCCCTCGTCCTTTTCCAACTTTATCTCCTACCAAGCTCACCATTCCCCCAGGTTATGGGGTTCAGGGAGATGTCCCATTTTGGCCGTTGATGGGTCATTTCTTGTTGCCTAGGTCTCAGTATTCCATGAGCTCTACTCCCATCCCTACAACCATGGACTCGACTGTTGAGGATTCCTTCAAGGTATGATGCTTGGCCTTTTCCTTGGCATGATCCTCTGTAGAGCAAGTACTTTTGGTTTCATTCTCTGTTTCTTGATGCAGACCTTTCAGAAGGCCCTCTTTCTCCGCGAGGATCATGTGCGGATGGTCAGGGAGGTGAATAACGCACAGGAGAGGTGCACATCTCTGGGGGCTCAACTGGTGAAGGCTCAGTCCGAGGTGAAGGTGGTGGAGGACCAGCTAGCTAGGACGCAGAAGGTGAATCGCTCCCACTCGACTGGTATGAAGAGCGCGAGGATAAGCTGAAGGTTTATGAGGCCCAACTTCTCTCCCTGAAGAAGGATCTCTCTCAAGCAGTGTTGTATGCTGCCTGGGAGTCAAAGATCCAGTGCCTGAAAGAGTTCCAATCTGCGGAGCATGCCTCGTGGGATTTGGAGGAGGAAGAGAAGGCGTTTGCTGAGCTCTTCCCTACCAAGCCGGATATGAGGTTCCTGAATGAGGTAGATAACTCTGAGGAAGAGGAGAAGGTGGAGGAGGCCCCAGGAGGAGGAGGCGACAACTTGTCTAGAGTAGATCCCTGTTGATGCATAGCCAGAGTCAGGCGCATGTGGCGATAATGATGGTGACGGCGGTGATGGTGGTGGCCAAGAGGCCGAGGTTTAGGTGCCTGTGGCACTATGTTTTTATATTCCGTATTTTGTTGAACTCTTGCTTTTTGGTTTTGGTGGTACCTTTTTTTGTGGTACTGTGTAAGACAATATTAAGTTCGTCGTGGGGCGGGCGTATTTTGCCTTTTATGAATGACTTGTTTAGTAATTGGGTACTTAGGCTCTGTTCTTTCTGACTTTTTAGAGCTGAACTGAACTGAACTAAACTGAGCTGAACTGAACTGAGCTGAACTGAATGGAGCTGAACTGAACTGAACTGAACTGAATGGAGCTGAACTGAACTGAATAAAGCTGAACTGAAATCAACTTATTAGAGCTGAACTGAGCTGAAAAAATAAAAATAAAAATAAAAATAAAAATAAAAATAAAATAAAACTATAACTTCAACAACAACAATAATAATAATAATTATGATTATTATAATTAAAATAATAAAAATAATAATTACTATAATAATCATAATCATAATGGTAATGATAATGATAACGATAAATATTATTAGTTTTTATCATTTGTCTTAATAATAAAATTAGTAAATAGTAATGATAGTATTAATATTAATATGATTGATTTTGATGGTCACAATATTCATTATAATAACAATAATAATTAGTGATAATAATAATAATAGTAATAGTAATAATAGTAATAGCAATAGTACTAGTAGTTGGAGTAGGGGTCTAGATAGTTTCTTGGTTGACCATTAATTTCTTTTAAATTGTGTTTTGAGCTTAATAAAATATGCGTTTTTTATGAATTAAAATAAAATAATAATAATAATAATACTTATTAAATTATTATTGTTAATACTATTATATTATTCTTATTACTACTATTATAATATAATAAATAATAATAATACTAATAATATCGATAATAGTTGCTATGAATAGAATACTTCCCCCATTTCATAATAATTTTCGTAGTTCGAATTGCATAGTTTTTGAGACAACACTTCGACTCAATTTCTCTTCATTTATATTCATTTTTTTTAATTTAAAAATATGTTTCCAAATTTTTTTTAAGATGAATGTATATGTTTTTTTGTTATAACATCTTAGTTTATATATTTAACACTTATTTATGGTCAAAGTTATTAAAATTGATCCTAAAAGTCAAACAAGGGATAATTATGAGATGGAGGGAGTATTAATTACTTAATAGTAATAATAGAATTATAATAATTAATAATATTAATATTAATATTAATATTAATAAAAACTTTTAAGTTTAAGATGAGTTGAACTGAAATGAGCTGATTTTTAGTGGGGCTGAACTGAACTGAATGACGTCGAGTTGATCTGAACTGAATAGAGCTGAACTGAATTGAACTGAACTGAACTGAATGGAGCTGAACTGATTTGAACTGAGCTGAACTGTATTGAATAGAGCTGAGTGAACTGAAATGAGCTGAAATTAAGCTGGAAAGAACAGGGCCTACTGTGTGTAGCGCGCTGTTGGTATGTGTCTGTTTGTAGGCCGGCATTGTCGGTAGACGGTGGCTCTGGAGTCATTTGTCCATATATCTGAGTGCCACGCTACGTAGGGGTGTATGTGCTGGTTGAGTAGGGGCTGGACCCTTTATTTGCCACGCGCACGATATTTGTACATGTGGAAGAGTTTTCTGCTAGTCTGGGTATAGCAGACTGCATTCCAAGGTTAGTAGGACTCCTTTAGGGAGGAGATCTGTGGGTAGCCAAACATGTTTTGAGTCTTCTGAAAATACTTTGGCAAAAATATAAATTCTGGAAAATCTCACTTCGAAGATTTCGAGAATAAAGGCCAATGAAATGCTCTAACAATAACTGAATTGTTTTACAATATTTTATTCAAAGGTATTACTTAAAATAAAAATCATTTTGTAATTGTGAAAGGCTCTGTTTGTTTGGCTGCGAAGGATGTCAAGGGACCGTACCTGGGGGTGCCTGGCTTGCGAAGCCTGTTTCAGATGTAATACCTTTTGAGGTGGACTATGTTCCAGGGTTTGGATATGATCTCCCCCTCCATAGTCATTAGTCTGTATGCTCCACTGTCTATTATGCTTTCCACCTGATATGGCCCTTCCCAGTTATAGGCGAATTTCCCAGCTTGCTGATTCTTAGTGTTTTGGAAAACTTTCCTGAGTACCAGGTCTCCTACCTGCAGGACCCTGATCTTGATGTTCTTGTTGTAACTTCTTGCCACTATCTACTTGTAGGAGGCAAACCTTACTTGTGCATTGGCCCTTGGTTCATCTACTGTATCCAGGTTGCTAGTCATCTCCACTTGGTTTCTATCATCAGTTATGTACCCATACCTATGTGTGGGTACTCTCATTTCCGTGGGAATTACTGCCTCTACGCCAAAGACATAGCTGAATGGTGTTTGGCCAGTAGCCACCTTAGGTGTAGTTTTGTCGGACCAGAGTATTAGAGGGAGTTCTTCTGCCCACCTGCCCCCAGCTTCTTCCAATCTTCTTTTTAAATTGTCAATTACTATTTTATTGCTGGACTCTGCCTGACCGTTAGACTGCGGGTTCCTGGGGGTGGATTTGTGTAGTGCGATATTCCACCTGGCGCAGATGGCCTTGGTCTGGTTGGAGATGAACTAAGACCCGTTATCACATACTATCTCTGAAGGTATCCCAAATCTACAAATGATGTTTCGTTTGATGAATGATATGACTTGTCTTTCTGTCACCTGGGAGAATGATTCTACCTCTATCCACTTAGCGATGTAATCGGTCAGGGCTAGCATGAAGACCTTGTTTCCTAGGGCTCTAGGTAGTTTTCCCACAATGTCCAACCCCCACTTCATGAAGGGCCATGGTGAGATGACCGGATGTAGGGGTTCTGCAGGCTGGTTGGTTACTGCAGCGTGTCTCTGACATGCGTCAAATTTCTTGGCGTATTGCATGGCATCTTTGTGCATGGACGGCAAGAAGTATCCTTGTCGTAGTGCTTTGTTGGAGAGGTTCATGCCCCCTGCATGATTTCCACACTCGCCGCTGTGGAGGTCATGCTAGACAGTTTCTGCTTCCTTTTTTCCAAGGCATCGTAAGTAAGGACTTGCCAGGGATTTCCTGAACAAGATACCATCGATGAGTACAAAGCGAGAGGCACGCATCTTAAAACTTCTTACCTCCTTCATGTCTGCTGGTAGTACGTCGTGTTGTAGCCAGTCCTGGTACTCTTTCTTCCAGTCTGACCGGCTTTCTTCTTGTCCTTCAGTACTGCTTAGTACCCATGCCTCCTTTAACCATTGTGTTCGAGTCTTCGACTCTCCACAGTTTCCCTGCTCTTCTTTCTCTACCGCTAGTTTCAGTACGTGCACAATAGGTATGCTGGAGAGGGTAGCAGGTTTGAAGGTTGCCCCCAGGGTAGCTAGAGCGTCTGCCTCAGCGTTCTGGTCCCCGGGGATCTGCTTTACTCTTTCGCCACTTTTAGGTAGGCTAGCATTTTGGAATCTCTGGCGGTATACTCCTCGTTGACATGGTTCACAATTAATTGTGAGTCACTGCATACTGAGATGTTCTACACCTCTAGATCAAGGGCTAATTGTAGGCCTAGGATTAAGGCCTCATACTCTGCTTCGTTATTGGTGGCCCTGAATTCGCACTGTACTGCATGTACTATCATGTCTCCATGCGGAGACCTCAAGACTATGCCAAACCCGGTTCCCCTCATGTTTGAGGCTCCATCTATGTGTAATAGCAAGGGTTGATCCGATCTTCTTCCTTCCGGGGTTAAAATCTCATGGTCTGCCTGTACTTGCAGAGCATGAATAAAGTGTGATACAAAGTCTGCTAGGGCTTGCGATTTAATTGATGTTCGGGGTTCAAACCTAAGGTCAAAGCCACTAAGGTGGATGGACCACTTGGCCATTCTGCCCGACAGTTCTGGTTTCCTCGTTACCGCCTTTAGGGGGTAGCTGGTTACTACAACGACGGGGTGGGCCTCGAAGTAGGGTCTTAACTTATAGAATGATACTACTAGAGCTAGTACAAGTTTTTCAAGTGTTGTGTACCTGGTTTCTGCAGGTAGCAGATACTTACTGACGTAGTATACTGAGTGTTGTTGCCCATCCTGCTCTTGTACCAGTACTGAGCTGACGGATGCTTCCGTCACTGATAGGTACAGGTAGAGGTGCTCTCCAGGCTTTGTATTCGAAAGGAGGGGTGGACTCCTTAAGTACCGCTTTAATTCCTGGAAGGCCTTTTCGTGCTATTCTATCCACTCAAATCGCTGATTTTTCCGCAGGATATCATAAAAGAGGCGACACTTATCTGAGGACCTCGAAATGAACCGGTTCAGGGCTGCCACCCTCCCTGTCAACTTCTGTACGTCTTTTGGTTTCTGGGGGACTCTAGCTGCAGTAGCGCTTTTATCTGTTCCGTGCTTGCCTTTATGCCTTTTCGTGTCACCAAGTGCCCTAGGAATTTTCTCGAGAAGACTCCGAAAGTGCACTTCAAGGGGTTTAATTTCATTTTATACTCCCTGAGGGTGCTGAAGGTGTCTTCGAGGTGCTGTATATGGTCCATCGCCTGTTTTGACTTCACCACCATGTCATCAATATAGACCTCCATTGTATTTCCCATCTGTTTCTTGAACATCCTGTTTACCAACCTCTGGTAGGTTAACCCTGCGCTCTTGAGCCCAAAAGTCATTACGTTGTAGAAGTACAACCCACGTTTCGATTGGAATGCTGTTTTCTCTTGATCTGCAGTGTGCATCTCGATCTGGTTGTATCCACTCCAGGCATCCAAGAAGGTTAGCATTTCGTGTCCTGCTGTGACGTCAACCATGGCATCAATATGTGGAAGGGGGAATAGATCTTTTGGACATGCTTTGTTTAGATTGGGGAAGTCCACGCACACCCTCCACTTGTTGTTTTTCTTTGGGACCACCACCACATCGGTTGTTCTCTTGATCTGCAGGGTGCATCTTGATCTGGTTGTATCCACTCCGTTATGAGGATTGCCCCGATCGGAAGTTGCCCACTCCAAGTGCCAAGCCCAAGGGATCTATCTATGTTCTAAGCCGAGCCGAATCCAATGCTCATCCGGAGATAATTACGGGTATGTTCTCAATCTTAGAACAACCGTGCCTCATTTTATTTGATACCGGCACATCTATGTCTTTTGTGTCTTCAACTTATGTTGATAAGTTAGCTATCAAACCTACTTCTAATGAGGATACCCCCATATCCTTACCATCCGGAGGAATTATCTCATGTTCTACTCTTTACCCTAATGCCCTATCTCTATCCTTACCATATCCTTACCATCCGAATTTGGGGTACTCGACGTCCTTTGTGTTGATCGAGTCTTGGATGCGAAATTTTTATCACATGTCGAATCGGAACATGTTTATTTCGAGAGCCTGGCCAGGTTTAGACTAGGACCGTATTATTATCATCGTCCTACCGGGAGGAAATTAGTCTTTCATATACGAAATATTTATCGTGTATGGTTTAGGGAAATGTTTATACCGTGGACGTGTTTTGATCATACTTGCTATGTACTTGGTGCTAGCGCGTGTCATTAACCGTGAGAGTATATGTTTGATTACTTGTGACCATTGGATGCCTTGAAGTGGTTTGTTTGTGAGTGTCTACCTTATCAATTATATGCCACTAACGGTGAGATGCAAGCCCTAGTGTGTATATAGTTGCCTAAGGGTGTCATTCCCGAGTCGGTTCATAGCATGGTGCTTATTGTTTGGTATTTCACATACTTATATCATATTATCTTGAAATGTATGCTTGTACTTCACATGATTCACTTGTATATACGTTGCTACATGTTTAATTGTTGTTTATGCATGTTTACTTGTGATATGGCTGGGAGAACCCGGAGTTACTTCCCACTGACTGTGGGGTTCATATTTTATGAATGTACAGGTTGCATGGTTGGATATTTAGTTGCTTTTGGGTTCGTGTGTGAGCTGGCGGGCGTTGGCCTTTGACAATTCACCCCCTGACGTTCTTAGCTAGTTTGCTAGACTTTATTTATACTTTGACTACGTTCTGAGAGACTATGTCTCTCCTTCTAGGATTTTATACTTTGGTTTGTATTTATTTGACACTCCTAGTATTTTACCCTTGGCATGTAAAAAGTTTCAAAAATTTCGTATTTTCCGTTATATAATTGCATGCTTGTTATGTTTTATTTCCGCTATTGCGAGGGTTGTCACAGTTGGTATCAGAGCATATGACGCTTCCGACGCACACACGTGAACCCTAAACCTAAATTATAACTTGACCTTAAAGTAATGAATGAGAGATGGGTAGAAATTAAGGACTTTACTTGGTAGTCTCTATGATTGTGCTAAATGTTAGGATTAACCTTGTTTTGTTTTTGTGTCTTATGAAGACGGTTAGACCTCGACTTGTAGAGAATGCCATATTGGAGGCTCTCACTCAAGTCCTTAGGAATCAACAAGATGCGGCCCATGCTCATGCTAACCAAGCCCCTCCTCCTAGAGAAGACCATCACCAAGGAGGCTATGCTTGGGTGACTAGTCAAATTGCTAGGAGCAAGACCAAGCCTTATGGTGGAGAATCGGACCCTACCGAGCTCTCAGAATGGTTCCGTGAGATGGAGAAGCAATTCGACTTGTATCAAGTTCGAGAAAAAGACGAAGTAAGAATTGCCAAGCATTTTCTTGTGAGAGAGGCCGACAACTGGTGGTTGATTACTAGCCCTACCGCTACTCTTGAAGTCAATTTCAATTGGGAATGTTTCAAGACTCTTGTTGAAGATCAATTTTACCCCAAAGAACTCAAACAACAAAGACTCAAAGAATTCATCGATTTCAAACAAGGTGACTTGTCGGTTCAAGATTTCACCACCCAATTCAACAAGCTTGCTCACTTTGCACCAAGACTCATTAAAGAGGATGAAGACCGGGGTTTTTACTGTCGTAGTAAGCTTAGTGCTTTGCTCCAAAGCAAAGTAAGGAGGAGCTCTACTTCCTTTGAAGAGTTGCATGATGTTGCACTTTGGGCCGAGAATTCCATGAAGGCCATCAAAGATGAAGCGAAGATGAAAAATCCGTCTCCTTCTTTCTCACCTAGGCTAAACTTCTATGGCAAAAGGCCGTTTACTCCCTAATCTTCCAATGCCTATGCTAACAAGCGGAGATTTAACACTCCTTCAAATGCAAATACAAGGGCTCTTACTCCTTTCTTGCCCCAAGTTACTTCTAATGTGGTCCTAGGCCCTATGCTCCCCCTCAATTTCATCCTACTGCTCGAGTCCAAGCTCAAGGTCGCCTTTGCAACCGTTGTAAGCAACCACACCACCCCGGTATTGGATGTTTCAACCGACCTTTCACTTGCTACTTTTGCAAGAAGACCGGTCACCGTTATGATGATTGCCCCGATCGGAAGTTGCCCACTCCAAGTGCCAAGCCCAAGGGATCTATCTATGTTCTAAGCCGAGCCGAAACCGATGCTCATCCAGAGATAATTACGGGTATGTTCTCAATCTTAGAACAACTGTGCCTCATTTTATTTGATATCGGCGCATCTATCTCTTTTGTGTCTTCAACTTATGTTGATAAGTTAGCTATCGAACCTACTTCTAGTGAGGATACCCCCATATCCTTACCATCAGGAGAAATTATCTCATATTCTACTCTTTACCCTAATGTCTCTATCTCTATTGCAGGGACCACTTTTCCCGCTAATCTCCTTAATTTTCCCTTAGGAGAGTTTGATGTAATCCTAGGTATAGATTGGCTAGCTTTGTACCATGATAGATTCGAGTGTAGAGATCAAAAGATCTACCTTATGAGACCAAAGAGTTAGAATAACCTATAAGGGATCTCATTCCCGAATGGGTGTGCAATTGGTTTCCGCAATAAAGTTGGTGAGTATGGTAAGAAAGGGTTACCAAGCATTCTTGTGTGTTGTGACTTCTACATCTACCTCTTTGCCCAAGATTGAAGATGTACCTAAAGTACGTTACTTTGTTGATGTGTTCCCCGAAGACTTGCCCGGGATCCCTCCCGAGCGTGATGTTGAGTTTTCCATTGATCTTATGCCCGAAACCGAACCCATAGCTAAAACTCCATATCGAATGACTCCAACCGAATTGAAGGAGCTAAGGAAGAAACTTGATGAGATGATAGAAAAGGGTTTCATTCGACCAAGTGCCTTGCCTTGGGTTGCTCCCGTTCTCTTTGTGAAGAAGAAGGATGGTTCTATGAGACTTTGCATTGACTACCGTGAGTTGAACCGAGTTACAATCAAGAACAAGTATCCTTTGCCAAAAATTGAAGATTTGTTTGATCAACTAAAGGGTGCTTCTACCCTTTCCAAGATTGATTTGAGATCCGGATACCATCAAATTCCTGTTCGTGATGCCGACATCCCGAAGACCGCTTTTAGTACAAGATATAGTCACTTTGAGTTCAAGGTGGTTTGCCAAATTTTCCAAGTGAATTTTGGTTACCTAAGGTGTCCTTTCTTGGACATGTGATTTCCAAAGAAGGTGTTATGGTAGACCCTTCTAAGATTGAAGCCGTAGTTTATTGGAAGAGTCCAACCGACGTTAGTGAAGTCCTAAGTTTTCTTGGTTTAGCCGGTTACTACCGCCGTTTTGTCGAGGATTTCTCAAAGCTTGCAAGACCGATGACTTAATTGTTGAAGAATGAGACCAAATTTGTTTGGAATGAAGCTTTTGAAGCCGCTTTTCAAGAGTTGAATAAAAGGTTGACTACCGCTCCGGTGTTGACTTTACCTGAAGATGGTGTAGACTTTGATGTCTATTGTGATGCTTCCAAGTTGGGATTGGGTTGTGTGCTTATGCAAAATAGGAAAGTGGTTGCTTATGCCCTGAGACAATTGAGAGTTCATGAAGTGAGCTACCCTACTCATGATCTTGAGTTAGGCGTTATTGTCCATGCTTTTAAGGTGTGGAGGCACTATCTTATTGGTGTTAATTGTCGCATCTACACCGACCACAAGAGTTTGAAGTACATATTTACTCAAAAGGAGTTGAATATAAGACAAAGAAGATGGTTGGAATTGGTGAATGACTATGATTTTGAGCTGCTATATTATGAAGGGAAGGTCAGTGTTGTTGCTACACAATGATCTTAGTAGGAAATCTTCTCATACCTTGAATGCTCTTCGTGTGCTACACAATGATCTTTGTGCCGAGTTTCGAAAGTTGAAGTTGGAGTTTGTGGAGCAAGGATTTGATTATGTTGGTGCTATGGTTGCCGAACTCGCTCTTCTCAGCAAAATCCGCAAAAGCCAAGTTGATGATGCTACTTACAAGTCCATTCAAGCCAAACTCCTAGAAGGAAAAGCCAAAGACTTCAAGATTGATGACAAAGGTGTCCTTCGACTCCATGATCCAATATTCGTGCCCAATGCTCTTGACTTGAGGAAGCGAATTCTTGATAAAGCTCACCTTTCTCCCTACTCTATCCACCCCGAAGGTGATAAGATGTATAAAGACTTGAAACTACAATTTTGGTGGCCGAATTTGAAGTGTGATATTGTGTCCTATGTTGGAAGATGCCTTACTTTCCAACAAGTAAAGATCGAGCACAAGAGGCCCGGTGGATTGCTATAACCTTTGGATATTCCACTATGCAACTGGGAATCTATTTCTATGGATTTCGCCATGGCTTTGCTAAGGACCGTTGGAAGTAAAGATGTCGTATGCGTTATTGTTGACCGTTTGACCAAGAGTGCCAGATTCATCCCGATCAAGGAGACTTGGATCTTAGATAGACTAGCCAAAGCCTATGTTGATGAGATCGTCAGATATCATGGTGTTCCCAAGGAGATCATATCCGACCGAGAACCGAGGTTTTGTTCGAGATTTTGGAAGGCTTTACAAGAAGCCTTGGGTAGTAAGTTGTTGATGAGTATCGCTTTTCATGCCGCTACCGATGGTCAAACTGAGAGGACTATTCAGACTTTGGAGGATTTACTTAGAGCTTGCGCTCTGGACTTCCAATCTAGTTGGGAAAAGATTTTACCTTTGGTGGAGTTTTTTTACAACAATAGTTACCATGCCTCGATCAAGATGGTTCCTTACGAAGCTCTCTATGGAAGGAAGTGCCGAAGTCCTATTTGTTGGGATCAGCAGAGTGATATTCGTGATTTAGGTTCCGATGTCCTTGTTGAGACCATTGATCATGTGAAGGTCATTCGTGATAGAATGAAAGCTGCTCAAGACCGACAAAAATCCTATGTCGATGTCCGAAGAAGACCGTTGAAATTTGAAGTTGGAGATAAAGTATTCTTGAAGGTATCTCCGATGAAGGGTGTTAAGAGGTTTGGTTTAAAGGGTAAATTGAGCTCGAAATACATTGGACCCTTTGACATTGTGAAAAGAATTTGTAACATAGCATACAAGTTGGACTTGCCCCCGAATTTGGGCAAAGTTCATGATGTCCTCCATGTTTCTCAATTGAGTAAGTACATTAGTGACCCGAGCCGTGTTCTTCAAACCAAAATTCTCGAACTCGAACCGAATTTGTCCTTTGAAGAGAAGTCAATCCGCATTCTAGATCGCAAGGACAAAAAGTTGAGAAGCAAGGTGGTGCCTTTAGTGAAGGTTTTGTGGAGATGTGAAAATATTATATGGATACTTTTCAGCGAAATTTTAGATTTATTCTAGAACTTAGATTCCCGAGTCTAATTTAGCAAATCCGAGTTCGTAATCGGACTTTACTTGAAATTCCGTGTGAGTTACGTCTTAAGGCGCTTTTGGGCTTTTTCCCATATTTTCCACTCACCTTATATCCCCTTATAACCCTAACTCCCTCACTCACTTTTCCACTCACCTTCTTCTTCAACAAACCACCAAAACCCTAACCACCATTTCCTTTCTCAACTCAAGCTTCTCATAACACATTCATTACTCACCCAAATCTCCTTATTTTCATCTTAATCTTCCGCTCTCATCGTCCTTTACCTTGTGTGGTAATAAAATTACCGTTTTTCTCATTTTCAATTTTTCCGTCTTCCTCAAAGGTGAATTATATTCATCTTTTGTCGTCTTTGTATAGGTGGAGACCTTCAAGGCCCCAATAAAGATTACTACCTAGTGGAGGAAGACTTAGAAATCGATTGAAGACGGGTAAAGGTAATGGTGAAGGGTTACTCGATATCAATACGTGTTTTAATGTGTTTTTGATATTAGTAAATGTATTCGGAATAGGATGAGTATTCATAGAATTTGTGTTTGTTGATGATGGTTGTTGTTTGTTGATAATTATTGATGATTATTGATAGTTGATAATAGTTATTGATGATTGTTAAAGATTGATGTTGAAGCTTGTTGTTCTCGGGTGAGTGTTGTTCCCAGCCAGCCGACCGGCTGGGGACGCGACAGAAGTAAAGTTTGCATTTTGGTGTTGTGTTGTTCTGAGCCGGGTGCCCGGCTGCGCCTGCCGGCCCCCCTGACCGGCTGGGACCTCGCTGTATTTTTGATGATTTTTGTTTGTTGCTGAAGTGCCAGTCGGGTAGCCATAGGACCGGCTGGCACCCCTTGAGACTTCTTCTTCTATTCTTTCTTATTTTTTCATTTAAAATAGTTTGCATGGTTCATTTATCGTATAAATTTACGTAATAGCATTAAATATTCATGTTAAGAATATATGATATTCCATTCGCTTATATCACATGTTTTGTGACGGTTTTTGATATGTCCCCCTTTGAGTCGGTTTTACATATGTTATGATTTGAGTACTAATTGTTAAGTGCTATGAACTCTCATTCCCCGGCTACCTCCTCGCTCGTTAGACTGGAATGTCGGAACGAGGAGATGTATCCCAGATGCTTGAATGCATGTTTTAGTGGATATATGACGACGTTGTTAGGAGGCGAACACTATGCGTTGATCAACCTGGCCGTCAAATGCCGTATCTTTGCAAGGTTGTGTCATTGCATGTAGCATACCGCTTGTTTATGATGCTTGTGCTCTTTCCGCCTCTTTCGTGAAGGTTGACCGAATTTGGGGTACTCGGCTTCTGTGTTTGACCGAGTCTTGGATGCGAAATGTGTATCGCATGTCGAATCGGAAAATGTTATTCCGAGAGTCTGTTCAGGTTTAGACTAGGATCGGATTATTATTATCGTCGTCCTAGCAGGAGGAATTGAGTCTACATATACGAAATGTTAATCGTGTATGCGTTCACGGAAATGCTTATCCTGTGGATGCGAATTGATCACACTTGCTATGTACATGGTGCTAGTGCGTGTCATTAACCGTGAGAGATAATGTTACTATAATCGAATGTTTGGATGGACATTTATATGTTGATTATTTGTTACCGTTGGATGACTTGGCGTGGTTTGTTTGTCGAGTCTCTATCTTATCAAGTATATGCCAATAACGGTGAGATGTAAGCCCTAGTGAGTATATAGTTGCCTAAGGGTGTCTTCCCCGAGTTTGTTTATAATCTGAGGCTTACAGTTTATATGTCGAGTCCCTAACTTGTCAAGTATATGCCGCTAACGGTGAGATGTAAACCCTAGCGAGTATGTAGTTGCCTAAGAGTGTCTTTCCCGAGTTTGTCTATAATCAAATGCATACATTTTTGTACTTCATGCGCCTATTTCTCTATATAATGAAATGCCTAATTATCCTTCTCGTAATTCACATGTATATATATATATATATGCTTCTACTTGTCTATTACCGTTTAAGTATGTTATTTGTGATATGGCTGGGAGAACCCGGAGTTACTCCCCATTGACTGTGGCGTTCATGTTTTCATGGATGAACAGGTTGCTTGGATGGATTTTGCTTGTTGTTTTTAGGTTCGGGTGTGAGCTAGCGGGCGTTGGCCTCGACGATTCACCCCTAGACGTTTTTTAGCTAGTTTGCTAAACAACTTTGATATTTGATAACGTTTTGAGAGACTACGTCTCTTGTAGTATATTATACTTTAAGTTTGTAATTATTTGACATTCCTCGTACTTTTCTTTTTGCATGTTAAAAGTTTCAAAAATATCGTATTTTCCCAATATAAATTGCATGTTTGTTATGTTTTATTTCCGCTATCGCGAGGGTTGTCACATGGGAACCGGAAGCTACCATGCGTGCTAAGTATCCAAGCCTATTCGACTAAGGTATCCTTCTTTCGCTCAAGTTTCGAGTACGAAACTTTTTAAAAGGTGGAGTGATTGTAACACCCGTAATCTTAGCCGTCATAATTTAATAATATTATATTAATATTAATTAGCTTAATTTTAGATTTATATTAGAACTTAGCTTTCCGTGTCTAATCTAGCAAACCCGAGTCCATAATCGGACTCTACTCGGAATTTCGTGTGAGTAGGCCTTACGTTGCAATTTTGGGCCTATGAATCCCTTCAACCCACTCAAAAGACCAACCCATCCTCACATTTTTCCACTCAAACTTTCAGCACACTATTCATCATCTTCATCCTCTCAAAAACATAAAACCCTAACCTCCTTCACCATTGTTGAGCTCTAAAACCTTCCCACGCAAATCCTACCATATTTCACTCAATTCTTACCCAAATTCATTAATTCTTAGCTAGTTCTTCTTCTCTTTCTAATAAGGTAATAAAAATCCCGTCTTTGTCACTTTCATTTCTCCATCTTTTTCCAAGATGAAATTGTTCGTCTTTTATGTCGAATTTTGTAGGAGGAGACTTTTAAGATACCGACAAGGACTACTATTTAGTGAAGGAAGAGCTAGAAGACGAGTGAAGACGTAAAAAGGTAACGGTGAAGGGTTACTTGATACCAATATGTGTTTTAAGTGTTAATTGTAGTTTTATTTAGTGAAAGATGGAATATTTGCCTTAATTTCATATAAATATGTGTTAGTTGTTCATTCATATGTGTGAATTTATCTCATATGCTTATCTTTCACTAATCTTATGCTAAGTTACATTTATCTTGTTAATTATGTCTACTTATCATGCTTGAACTTGAGTTGAGTAATAAATGTACCTTGATTGATCTTGTCTAATGATTGGTCATGCTTAGAATGCATTAAATGTGGTTTGTTGTTGATAAATGTTATTGAATTAAATAGGTATCAAAGGATTTGGAGTATTGGTTGTTGTTGAAGTTGGTTTTTCGAGCATGTTGTCCCAGCCGGCCCACCGGCCGCCGGTCACCCCAACCGGCTGGGAACCCCCTGTAGTGAAATTGGACAATTTTGGTGTTTTGGAGAAAGTGTGAGTCCCAGCCGGCCCGACCGGCCGCCGGTCTCCCCAACTGGCTAGGCACCCCTGTAAGTTTGGTTGATATTTTTATTAGGTTGCGTGTCTCAGCCGGCCACCCGGCAGCCGGTTTCACCGGCTGAGACTTCCCCTCTTCCCATTTCTTCACTTTTTCAATTTGTTCCATGACCCCCAGCCGGGTAGCCGGGTAGCCGGTCACACCCACCGGCTGAGAGTCCCCTGTAAATTTTTATGATTGTAAATGTTGTCGTGGTGTCATCCGGGTAGCCGGCAGTTTACCTGACCGGCTGGCACCCCCTGTGTCTTTTTCTCATTTCTTCTCCACTTGTCTTCACATGTAATAGTTTGTATGGTTTGTGTATCTTATAAACTTACGTACGGACATTAAATATTCATGTTTAGAATATATGATAACTCACATGTTTATATCAGATGATGTGCGACGGTTTTTAGTATGTCCTCTCTTGAGTCGGTTTTACCTTATGTATTGACTTGAGCACTACTCGTCGAGTGCTTTGAACTCTCATTCCGCGGTTACTGTGACTGTAACAACCCGAAATATACCCTATTTTTCTAGTAAAAATATTTACTAACACTTTTCAGTAGAACTTAAGTTTTTAAAATAGGAATTTTTGTTCTGAGTCTGATTTTGAAATTCCGCGTTCGTATTTGGAATTTTTGAGGGATTCCATGAAAAGACCGTTTTTAGTCGTCTTTGACTTTTCTTGACAAAAGTCGTCTTTGACTTTTCCTTGACTTTTTAAAGTCGTCATTGACTTTTTCTTGACTTTTAAGTCGTCCTAAACTTTTCTTGACTTTTAAGTCATCTTCGACTTTTCTCGACTTTTCAGTCAACTTTGACTTCCGTTGACTTTTTCCCGACTCGCTCATAAGTTTGAAGACCGAAATTTTATTTAAAAAAATAATATTTTTGATTTATTTTTATTTAGATTTATTAAGATTTATCATAATTTAATATAATTATTTTGAATTTATTCGGAATTTAAAGAATAACGTTTACGGTTTTAACCGAACGTCATTTAACTATTCCCGACGCATCGTAAATCGCGCAACAAAATCGAAACTCGACTTGGCATGAGTCACGCGCCCATGTCATCGTTTTCCACTCACTTGAGATATTTTAATTCTTTTGATTAAACTAATAAATAATATCTAGATATTTATTTACTTTATCGATCAGTTAACGAAAATTACGCAAATCGTTTACAAAAAGACCCGATATCACCCATACCACACGGTTTTTCTCCTCTCTTAGCCTTGATATTTTATTTCTTTTCATTACAATAACATAATATCTTGATATTTAATTCAATTAACTTAATATCTAATTAATTACGGTAATATAATTATTATACCGGGTCGATTCCATAACAACAATTTCAAACCCAACTCACTATTTTGCTCTATAAACTCACGGCTCACACACTCCACTTTACTCACAAACAACTTTTCATTTTTCAACAAATCAAATTAAGATCAAAATATCACTTTATTTAATCGTTCTTCGCGTTCTTCATCGTTCATCAATCGTTCTTCATCGTTCTTGAGCAAAACCTCCATAGATCCTTCATTTCTTAATTAAATCCTTCCTAATTTATATTTCTAGGATCTCCTCTTCGCTCTCCATCTTCTAGTACGGTTTATTTTCAATTCCGTCAAGATCGTTTTCAACATTTAATTATGGAAAATTAAGTTTAAGTACTAATAATTGTTTTTCTTGTTATTTCTTATAGGGGAAGAGTTTGAAGATGAATTTGGAGACTCTTATATTTTGGGTGAAGACTAGTAGAAGGGTTTCTTAATTATTACTTCTTATTATTTTTGTGCTAAGTGATTTTGGCTAGCTAAGGTAACGATTCCGTTTTACTCGACGAATTAATGTCACATAGCCTTAGTTTTATTTTTATAGGTTTTAGTTTATGTTCATGTTATAGTATTTAAGAGTTAAGTTAGTAACATAGCCTTTAATTTGATTTATTTGGATTTTGGTTCATCTTTATTTTGGTTCATGTTTTATGATTTATGGATTTTTAGTTAGTAATATGTTAAGTAGTAATTATTATGTTGTTTTATGATTTTTATGTTGTATGGAATTTTTGTGATGTTTGATGATTCTTGATGATTTTATGTTGTATGAATTTTATGATGATTTAGT
>JAIUZE010009354.1:0-54432 GCA_022085475.1 Heliosperma pusillum | reverse complement strand
TGCACCACCACCTCCTCAAACCACAATTAACCTACGACTACCCAACTCCTAAGTCGTCGTCGGCAATCAAAATTAGTTTATGTGATTTATCTTTTGATGTATCTCAACCCAATTTTGATCTACCTGGAAACTAGTTTTGTGTATCTACGTCAGATACATTAAATTAGTCACTAGGTACATCAAAGATTAGTCTAGATACATAAAAAGTTAGTCTGGATACATCAAAAATTATTGTAGATTAGTTGTCGCCGACCACATTTAGCAGACGCCACAGGCGAATAACTGACAACCAGGCTCGACGCCGGCTCAACTTTGGGGACAACACTTTCAAATTAAAAAGGCGAATATACATTAAAATAAAATCAAGACACCAAGGGCTCGACTTTCCACGTCAATCAGAGCCAACAAAGGCCGCCGTCGTCACAATGATCAGCGAAGGAAGAGGAGGCAACAGTTGTTCAAGGGTTGGATGATGGATAGACACCAATGACATGTTAAATATTAATTAAATTAGACCACCGCGGCTGAATGCGCGATGGTGAAGTGACCCTCTGCTCCGGCGAGATGGCCGATTAAGAGTATGGCTGATTGAAATGGGGGTTTTTATTTTAATGTGGGAGAATAGGTTAGATAGAAATGGGGGTTGTTAGTTTGATGAAGATGATGTCAGGGGAAATTGTAAATTGGGTAAGGTTGGGTTTTATTTTTTACACAGTTATACGTAAGTTGTACATTAAGTTTATATAGGTAGTACGTTTCCACTTTTTCCACCGAGTGATTGTTTCCACCGGATCCTAAATCTATATATATATATATATATATATATATTTTGTGAGCATTAGTTATTTTAATCGAATACAAACAAATGATTGAGACACATGAAAAATTATAATAAAGTGTTATATAAATGTTTAAATTAAAATTAGAACCCACCGGTATATGATTTTCGGGTATCTGGGTTCATAAGGTATTCGAAATTCGGATGGCCAGCTCCAATCTAATCAATAATGCTCAAAATTGGAATTTTGAGTCCAGCCCATTACTGGGATGCCAATATAATCTATTAGACCTATTATTACAAAACACAACTACTCTCAAAGTCAATAGCTAACTTGCAAAGTTAGTGTTAAAATGTCAAAATGCGAACTCACAAAATTTAAGATACAACTTTATCGCCTATAAAGTGAATTTCATACTTTACAAGTATCATATACAAAGATTAATTCACAAAGTTTCACACAAATCGCCTAAAAAACAAAGTTTGACATACAACAATGTCTCATTGTACGACTTTTTTTAATTAATAATTTAATTAAACTGGTTCAAAAATCAAAATATATTTTTGGTTAGCCCTAATTAGATTCACAATTTCTCATTTGTGACGGTTACTATCCGTCACAAGCTTGTGACGGGTCAGATTCCTCTCACAAGCTTGCAAGTGGGAGGGCAAGTGGAAAACCATTGATTTCTCATTTGGCCTCCCACTTGCAAACTTGTGAGAGAGATCCGACCCGTCACAAGCTTTTGACGGATAAATCCGTCACAAGCAAGACTAATTGAATTAGATTAGCCGGATCCGAACCCGAGTGACCGACTCGTATCCACTCTAGCCTGAATTCACCAAACTACCACGTCACGATTTTTCTTCGTTGTCATAATTATCTTTAATTAGTTCTCTTTTACAAGTTTCCTACATCATAAACTCACGGAAATCTGGTTTTCCTTATAAATACCCAAATCAACCACTGATTATTTACTTTTCCCGTCTTTTTCATTAAAACAATAAATAGCCAAGATAAATACTGAGAGTTGATTAAGTCGGCTATTTTTTTTTTTATGCATTTATATTTACATTCATTCTTATTCTTACAACGTATTTTAATGTTCCTTTATTTCCGGGTTATTGTGAGGAACAGAAAATCAAGATTGCATCTTTTTCGAATTATAGATCCATTTTAAATTAATTTCGTTTTTCTGGGTTAATAACTTCAATAAATAAATACCCAAAAACAATCAAGATAGAAAAAAAAGATGAAGTTTAGCAAGACGTACCATGAATGCATGCAAGGTTTGGAGATAGAATTACCAGGTGTTGGTTTAAAAAATCTCAAGAAAATTCTCAAAAAATGTCGTCAAGATCTTGATTCCCATAATTCTCCTCACAACAATAATATTAATAATATTCATGATATTCATAATGCCGCCTCTATTTGTCCTCTTCAATGCCCTGGTATTTTCTTTTCTATCCATTTTATCACTAACTCTCATTGAAGACGGTGTATATCGGTCTTCAATAAAGAATGGTTGAATTACTTCTCACAAGAAGGCAAGTGGGGAACTAAATAGATCCCCACTTGTCATCTTACTTGCCTCCTTGTGATAGGTCTTCTGATTGAAGACGGATATGCGCCGTCATCAATGTTACTCTGTATTTTTTATTTGTCGTTTTAGAAGATATCACGAGTTAAGAAATTTGTAATACGACAAATAAGAAGACAATTTTGCTCATTTCTAAAACGACAAATAAATTGCGAAATAGCAATTCTCATTAAAAATTAGGTATTTAAATTTAAACAATTTGTAATCTTATTTGGTGACTTGATTTTCGAGGTGTCATCTTATTATATGCATTAATCAAACCACATTTTGTTGGAGTTAAGAATGCTTACTTTTTTTGAAGTTTAATTGCTCATTTGTTTGTGATTTTCTCTTGTTTGGAAAATTATGGGTGTGGGATAATTTTTTGTTGGAAAAACTCAAAATCAATTAAATTTGAAATATAGTATTTGAGCAATATTGTATTTTTTTAGCTTAATATTCAAGTAAAGATGTTCAAAAAAGTTATAGTAAAAACTCAGATTCTCAAAAAGTTTATTATATTTTTTCAGAAAGTACATAATCAAATATAATACCTCTGATGTGTAATCCGAAGTGGACCCTTTGTCGGAATCATTTGTTTACACGTCGCATTTTAATCATTGATCGACAAATGATTGAAATTGTTAGTTGATACACAATTAGGCATTGATCAATTTTAACAAGGTAGATTGATGTTGACATTACTATTATCCTTCTGTTATGAATACAGGCAGTTAGTGTCTCAGAAGGCTGGTTGTTTGAAGTGCGAGACAAGCTCATTTACCCGTTAGTTTAACCCATGATTGACAGTTATTTGAGGGTAAATGGACCGGTTTCCTTAAAAGAAATGTGCAAGACGGTCTCTTTTTAAGTATTTATGATTGGCAACATTGTTTTATGTTACAAATTAAAGTTGCTTGATTTTTGATGATAGAAAGTGATGTATGGTGTGTCTGCAGTATGCGATGGTTCTTTTTTCCCTTCACTTCTCAAGGCAATGTCTGAAGTTGTCGGCTGTTTCAACCAGCGTGCCCAAAGGTTGCTTGAGTTACATTTAGCGACAGGGTTTAAGAAGTACTATGTTTGGTGTAAAGGCAAACAAGATCATGTTTCTTTGATTCAGGAGGGTCAGGACCTTGTTACTTATGCCATGATCAATGCTATCGCTGTCCGCAAAATCCTAAAGAAATATGATAAGGTAGAATCCTCAATTTGAATAGAGATTCAAGAGATTCAGTGAGATTCTTTTGAATCAATCAAATTATGTTGTGATGTTGAATAAGTCTATTAATATATAATATATGATACTGAGTAATATAATATTTGTATGTCCTTGTCGGGAGTGTAGATTCATGTCTCTAAGCAAGGTCAAGAGTTCAAATCACGCGCTCAAAGTATGCACATCGAGATCCTTCAGTCTCCCTGGCTTTGTGAGCTTATGGCATTCCACATCAATTTGAGGGAGAAGAAGGTTAAGACGACAAGGGTGGCTAATTTGTTTGAAGGCTGCTACCTCAAGTTTACTGATGATAAGCCGTCTCTGGCTTGTGAACTATTTGATTCAGTCAAACTCGATCTTGACTTGACATGCTCCATTTGTTTGGTGAGTATTCTCATCATGTATTTCACACCACTTTACGAGTTTACCATGCATGGTTTTGCAATACAAGAGTGTGGTTTTAAAATATGATAAGCTTGGGGATAGGCGGTGGTTCGGTTAAAAACATTTACTCTTAAGTGAACTGATGGTGTCATGCTATAAAACCTTAAACGTCGGCGTTCTATCTTGAAACCTCATGTATCATCAATAGTAGTCAAACAGCTGCATTTGGTAAATTTGGTTAAATTGGCTATTTGCAGCCGACGCAAGAAACGTGATATTCGAGTGTCTCTTACCTTTTCCTTTGGGTGACTTAATGGCATGATTATGTCTTGCATTTTTTATTTGACTTTAGACTTAAAAAAATTTAGGAATCTTGTAAGAAGCTAGTGGAGAAATGTATATAACTAAACGTAAAATGTGAGTGTTTCTTTCCTTTTCCTTTATGTGAGTGGGAGTTGATGGTATGGAAAGACTCTTGTATGTTAAATTTGACTCTTTAAATAAAACATTAAATAAATTGCTGGGTGTTTTTTTAAGATACAAGTGGAGAAATTTGATCCATTCTGGATTTGTGTCGCTTCATTTTCCGTCTAATCAATGTCAAAATGACGTTACTGACCTGTTCAATATCACTTTTGAAGTTGAAATCATGCGACTGCTTCAAAACAAAGCAAGAAACATCTTTTTAGTTGCCGACCTTTGCAATTGTATGTATATGCCTATGGCAGCATGCTTTCTAGTAACATTTCACATATTATATAGCTGATTGTAGGTAAGAAAATGATATGCTTTCATTCAGCTATGTTTTGTTATGTCAGAACATTCTATTCTTGCATCTTGTTTCTTCTGTGTTCGCTTTCAAATTGCTTCTGGATTTCTTATCAAAAGCTTCGGGTCATAAAAAAATGGTTAGGTGAAGCCGGCAGGCTAAAAATTGTCTGGAATTCACTCATTATTCATTTATTGACATATTCCTTGTCGTCTTTTCTTATCCAACAAGGATTAGTGCCTTGTGGAATGTGGACATATAATATATTTTAACAAGTTTCTCAAAGAATTAATAGTAACGTAGTGGGTTGAAGATAGAAAATCCCAAGTCTCAATCTAATTTGAATCAAGAAAAGGGTTGAAGATCTTGGAAAGTGGTTTGAAAATCGGCAAAGAGATGAGAGACAGCTTCAAACCAGCTTATCTATAATCGCAAGCTAAGAAAGCCAAAATATCTTGTATTCCATCCGTCTTAGTCATATTTTTTTTGGGGGGATAGTAGTTAAAGGTGAACAAATGATTGAGATGGCGAAAGTACAAAAAAAAAGGGAATTAGTAGCTTATACAATTATACACTTTCGGCTGAGGCTTAAAATGGCAAAGAGGAATAATTAGGTCAATAATGCTTATCCTTACTAATGCAGTTGCTTATTATTTTAATCTCATGTCAATTAGTACTTACTAGTTGGTAAAGATGAATACTTAGGTCAACAATGCTTATCCTACTAATGCAGATCCTTATTATTTTAATCTCATGTAGATTAGTACTTAGTAAGGTATTCCTACTTGATTAGCTTTCCTTATCATGTGAAGTGGACTCTGAGGTCTGACTATAAAATGCTTCGGTAGTGAAAGAATTAGTCAAGTTGAGTCATATTATAAACCCGTGACTAATATTTGACGATTTTTGTGAAGGAGTGTTTTAGTAAAAAACTATATTAGTTACATCCGAAGGTCTGCTCTTAAAATTGAGTGACGGTTCAATGGTGCTACCTCCATCCCATTTATATTGTCTCGACGTTGATGGCCAACTCTGACCTTTAAACCTTGGTTGGATAGGGGGGTTTGGAGGTAAAGGGAAGGGAAGGGGTGGAGCCAGAGGCATACAAAATCTAAAGGGGCAATGTCAAATTTGTCATGTTTCATCTATTTAAACAACTTTTTACATATTATATTCTTAAAAATATTGTAGCTATTGTATTTTTTTAGTGAAGTAACAGGTAATACCGATTAACGAAGTCAAAGAGGGAGTCTTTGACTAGTATTTTGAACCTCTTAGGTTTGACTAGCATAACCTTCTTGTAATAGGAAAGTTCACCGTTCTTATAGTAAGTACCCTGTTATAGTGACATGCATTCTATCTGAAACCTGTTATACCCAGGCTTGTAGTTGCGGCATCAAGCTATGAAATTGACATTTTATGTTACGCAAACAGGAAACGGTGTTTGACCCAGTTGCTCTATATTGCGGCCATATATTCTGTTACATGTGTGCCTGCTCTGCTGCATCAGTTACCATAGTTGATGGACTGCAGGCCTCATCTCCCAAGGAGAAATGTCCGCTTTGCCGCGAGGTAATCATCAATTCACAAACTATATTTAGAATGTCATTGTAAATTTCTTTATCGTTGCATGTATTTGATGCTCTTGTTAATAGAATATAACTGGTTGAGATGTTTCATCTATCACTTGTTATGTTGTAGTATTTCACTAGAATTTGGCAATCGAGGAATTTCTGCTTCTTTGAACATTCATAACAATGAAGTGCTTTTGCTCGAAAAGATGTAATTTAAACATTGATAAACATTGAAGTTACTCAAATTCATCCGTTTTATGCATGTGATTAATGTTGTTCTAAGTTGTGATTGCAGAAGCGGTCCTCTCACCCTTGTCACAGTCATGAATTGAAATGCCATATTTGTATGCCACAAATTCTCATTTAAGACGGCCATTATTCGTCTTAAGCTTAAGACGGGTCAAATAGCTACCACTTTCATAGAGACAAAAAAAAAATGTATAGATATTAGCAAAAAGACTTGTCTTATCTGTACAAGTGATGTGTATTTGATCCGTCTTAAGAGAGACTTGGTTGTATGCATGATAATAAATCTTGGTTTTAAGCTTCATCTTGGAATGTTCTGTCGCGGCCAGACCTCGATTGTTGTGTCTTAGATGTGTCTGGCGGTTGCCTCCTTGAATTGCATTTGCAGTAACCTTTAAAGTCTTAACATTTCAGTCCAATTTAATTCCATGACCCAAATTAATACTCCATTCCTTAATAAGTATTGCAAGTAGACTGCTCTAAGCTATGCTGAAAGGGCAAGGATATGCATCTCTACGTCCGTTTTTACTAGTTTGTTTTCCTAATTCATTCATTGTTGATTTTAGGCTGGAGTTTATGAAGGCGCTGTGCATTTAGATGAGCTTAATTTATTACTGAGCCGCCGGTATGTCGCCGTTTTATCGTATTGGAATATTTCTTGCGCTTGTTTGATTTGATAAATGTGGACCATTTCCCGCGATTGTCTGATTTGATAATTCCCCAAACTCCTTGATATAGAAACTGGTATGAACATGCTCAGAAAAAAAAAGAGCTTTCGATGAAGTTGTGACAGGAACTTAAAATAAAGCACAATGTTTGTGCCACGTAAGTTTACTACCATACTCATATGTAGAGTATGGTGGTACCTCGTGGCACCCTATCATTTCTATTCCTAAGAAATTGCTACGGGAAGCGAGTAATCTTACTCGCTTGAAACATTTATGTTCATAATGCTAATTAGTTCAACTGTATGCATGTAACAGGTGCCATGAATATTGGGAGGATAGACTCCATTCGGAGAGAGCCGAGAGAATTAAACAAGCCAAGCTTCATTGGGAGACCCAGCTCCATGCTTTCATGGGAGTTTGAGGCGTTTCCGCCCATCCTTCTGAATTTCACAACATCCCAACTATTTAAAATCTCAACATCGTGTATATTTTTTCATTCGTTTTCGAGAGAGCTTTTGTATTAGTTTGTATTTGTGTCAGCATGTTTTCAGTAAAATAAAGATTGCAGACTGGATTTTGTAGTTCACAATACTCTGTTCTCGACACATTCATAATTTTTATATAATGTATTCTTCTTGTATCTCAGTAATGTGTACAGTCTGTGTTCTGAATTTTCAATATAGTTGACATATGATTAATTCATTGGGGTCGATTGACAGTGTTTTGGTTTGATTCGGAAAGGACAGTAAAGTTATTCTTTTCAAGTTACTTGCATAAAAAACGGTTTTTCTATCGCATACATGTAACCGTCAATTTCCAACCTAACAAATGAAAAAGCACAGGTAAAAGATGATTGGCAAAATTAGCAGAAATGATTCTTTACCAAGATAAGAAAACATAACTAAAAGAATGGAAAATAATTGTTAAATTTTCATTACCCAACTGCCAAGTGCAAATAACATACATAGTTTCTGAATTTCAATCAATACTACCTAATTACTGCCAATAACATACAGTTTGTCAACTAACGTACAAATTACTGCCAGTCAAGTCTAGCATCTTCTATGATTTATGATGTTGATTTGTTGAGAAGAGAGAACAGGAGCCTGTTATTCGATTTATCCCAACAAATCCCGACTTCATCTCCCGGAAAAAGCCCTCTTCTACTCACAAAGTCCCTTCTCCAGTTGTTCATCAGTCCGTAAACTTTCGAGGACGGCCACTTCTTCAAGGTCAGCTTCAACTCAACTCCCATGTCAACGTCAAACACATTGACCCGCAGGCCATCAAGCGTGTCGATCAGAAGTCGACTACACTCATCGAGATGAGGAAGAATGCGAGCCTCAATGAGTGCTTTTCTGATGAGAAGCCTGTGTTGTGCATTGCAGTCGCTTGCAGTCAGTACTTTCCTCACAGTCCAGTAGTCCAAGTCGGCCTCAGGAGGACGGTACATCCTTAGTGGGACCGCATCTATAACTTCCTCCGACTCGAAACATTCACTGCTTTCACCAGAGTTACTAGAGGGGCCAGCATGAGAGTAAGAAACAGCCAAATCTGATGAAACATCAACCACTTGTGTTGGTTTCTTGGGTTGAATGACGAAACCCTCAATATTTTGATGAGCAATGAAATCAAAGAAAGGGGCGCCGTTAAGTTGAACATTGAAGAATTGAACCAAGAAACCATTACCAAGATCATTCGGAGTGAGACCTGTTTTGTGCTTCTTGAAATTAGGGTTTTGGAGGAATTGAATGGGAGAATTGGGGATAAAATTGAGATGGAATTCTGGGTTGAAAAGTTGAGAAGAATCAGAAAAAGAATCAGCTTCTTTTATATTACTCATGACTGAAATTAATTAAGTAATTTCTGTGGAAATCAGAGAAACAATAGTTGTAGGGTTAAGAGCAGAAAACAGAGATGAAAAGAAGAGCGTAATTTAGAGAGAAATTAGAGACAAGTAATTATGATAATGATAATGATAATGAGAGAGTTAGAAGATGATTATATATAATAAAATGAAAATGAAATAAGGAAAGAATTGAAGCTGAGAATAATGGCGGTGAAAGTATTTGTGAGTTCGTCTAACGGTAAACTCCTCCTGCCTCATCTATGCGCGCCTTTTAGCCCTAAACACGTCTCTCTTTTTTGTTTTCTTGATTTTTCTTTTTTAATTGTTTCTTAGGCTTTGATTTGAAATTTTGTAATATTTTTTTCTTGTAATATTTCATTAATAAAGTGCTGAAATAAAATATATTGTAATAAGTTTCTCAATCAATGAACTGCTGATATTATAATTAATCGGTTATAAGATTGTTTTACATTAATCTGGATTTTTGAGAAATAGTTCATCGCATATAAGACCATTTAGATTATTTGATTTATATAGTTTTAGTGTAACTGTCGAAAGACTAAATAAATTTTTATATATGAATTTTGAAGGGCAATTATATAGTTTCAATATAGAATGAAAAAGCCGAATGAAACTAGTTAGGCCAAACATATGATTTTATAAGAAAACGATTTTACAAAAGTTTGGCCAAAAAAGAAGTGTTTTATCTTTATTTTAATTTCATTACACTCTCTCTAAAATCTCCCTCTCTCTAAAAAACCAAAAAAACCCTAAAACCTAGCCTTGTGCCGCCGCAGCCGCCATCCACGCACTACCCCCTTCCTCACCCTATCTTTTCGCCGGAGATGGGTCTATCCCTTGGCCTATCTCCGGCGAATCATCACCCTCCTTCCTTTTCCTTGTTTTCGCTTTAACCTCACTCCTCCTCCATGGCTCCCCTTGGAACGGTTCTCAGCGCGACGGCCGACCGTCTAGTGGTGGGTGGCTGGTTTGGTGGTCGTCGGTATCCTCTGCCTCCAATTTCTCGCTTTTTCCGTCGGTCTTGCATGTAACCCAAGGTGTGTTCCCCCTTCCCCTCGCCCCCTTCCCCCACGCCTGGTTATGGCTATCTGGGTTCAAGTTTGGTCGATGGGTATAGCCCATTTGATTTTGTGTCTTAGGAGTTTCCTTTACGGTTATGGGTCTGGTTTGATTAGGTGTTCCCCCTCCCCCTCGCCCCCTACCCCCACCTGTCGGCCACTGTCTCCGTAATGGATGTCGGGTTCTGTTTTGTGTCGTCGCTTGGTCTAGTTGGTCTAGTTGCAGGTAGGGTTGCGGTTCTGCGAGATTTTTGAGGCTTGTGGATTGCCTTGGCTCGGGTGTGATGAATGTCAGGTTTGTTTGGACTGGTCTTGTTGTGGTTGTTGGGCTCGTCTTCCAGTTTGTTGGAGTGAGGTCGGTGTTGGCGGTCTTTCGATCCGTCGGCTTTTTGTTGGAGTGAGTGAAGCTTAAGCGGGGCTTTCGCGTTGGAGGTGAAGTGGTAGGGTCGAGTAGGGATTGGGTAGTGATGTTGGTTGAGTTGGATGCGGTGGTCTTCCCTAAGTAATGTCGCCTATTTCAACTTCCTTTCCTTTAATGTTTTTTCAAATAATCGTCTCTTTTGAGAGACTTTCCCTTAGGTCGTTTAATTTCATGGTTCTTGTCTTAAGTTGGTATTCCTCGCTGAAAATGACTAATTGTCTGGTTTGTGCGGGATGTGCCACTGGGAGTTTGGATATGCGGATCTTTGGATTCCTCGTTTTTAGTTTGCTTGACTATTTGAGTTGCTGGTCTTTGGACTGTGAAGATTTAGCTAGGTGTAGGAGAACCCTCTCCATCGGAGGCAAGTCTGTTAGGCTCGCATTCCACCATCCTTTTTTACGCTCTAGTGGCGTAAGTACACCTAGTTCATCTCGTTGGCCTTTTAGAGTTCCTAGCATCACTGAAGACGTGGAAGAAGTTGACCGTCGTCCCCAAGCTACCTGTCTCATCCAGCATGTTTATATTATCAGATGTATCTTTAGTCATGGCGTAGTATCGACTTCTTTAGTTTTACAACTTGTTTTTATTTTGAATAATTATGGATGTAACAATGGTCATATAGGCCATAACATTATGTAATTTCACTCCTTTACGGCTGCCCAAAAAAAAAAAAAAAAGTTTGGCCAAACAACCCAAACTTTTCTAATAAGTAGCTTATGAATAAGCTCCTTCAAAAAAGGAGAAGCTCTTTTACATAAGCAAGACCAAACAGCACTATAAAAACATACTCCCTTCTATTCTCAATAACATTTCTTATTTCTATTTTCGTCTATTCACAATATTTTCCCTATTTCCTTTTTTGGTAAGTGTTTGTGTAGTTCAAATTTAATTGTACAGTGGGGTAGTGTATTTGTGTGATCCAAATTTAATTATATGATAGGTTAGTGTGTTTTCTTAATTTATGTGTTAGGGTGAAAGGGAAGATTATTGAGAATATGAGGGACTTGTGAGTATATTTTTATATATAAAAAAAGTATCAATTTAGTAGTCTAAAATGAAAAAAAGTTACTTGTGGGGTCATTATTGTAGACCTGGCAGACAGAGCAACCAGGTCGGACCCTTACGAGTCCAGTCATTTAAGATATGTCATAGTCAACTCAGATCGAGTTGCCGAGTCGTTTAGCGTTTTTAGTTTGATTTGGGCGTATTATTAAGAGTCACTTCAACTTGGGTTTTTTTTTCATTTGTGCCATTTTGGGTATGACTTGTGAGTTACATCTTGTTTTTTTTCATTTGTTGACTGACTAAGAAGGATTTTACAATTAAATTTTCTTTTCCAGAGAAGATGTTTAGTATAATTATATACTTCCTCAATTCCAATCATTTATTTACATTTATTGAATAATGTGAGTTATATTTTAATCAAATGTAAAGAAATGATTAGAATAGAGGAAGTATATCCAAGTGACTGTTTTATAATTGATCTTTTCGTTTAATGTACATAATACTATAGACATGTAAAAGACAAAAGTCATAATATTATCCCAACAAATATCTGATATGTCTTGCCTTTTCACAAAAAAAAAATCAAATATTTGATGTGAAATAATTTAGTTGATTTGGACGAAATTTAACTAAAGTAGTCAATTTAATTACTTTAATCGAGGTGGTTTATGAAGCGGTAAAAACCCAAGAAATAGGTCAAATTCTCCTAAAATGGATCAAAACTATTAGAATGGGAAGAAATAACTATTAAGTCCAAACCCACTAAATCTCATAGAAATTTCAATAATATGGCAAATTCTCATTTAACACAAGCATATATGTCTTATGCTTAACACATGTTAAATATACTTATGTGTGATGTATAAAATAAAAGCAAAATGCATAAGGAAAAGTAAAAGATTTATTTAGTAAGATGATATTTGACTCGTTTTAGACTAAGACGAATATTTCCATCGTAAGGAATATTAGCTGCAATAACGACGACAAATTATTAGAGAACTTTAAATAATAAATTGCACCAATATATTTCACAACCGTTACCAAAAAAATATCAAAAGAAAATAATACTCGTATAATTATAATGGGATCAAATCTATACATCTATCTATCTATCTAAGCTATCTAATTAATCCGGAAACTAATAGGCAATATTGGAATGACATAAACATATAAAAATTCATATACTATATAGTTTAAAGGTATATATATGTTAATTATTTATCATATATAAATATAAATAAATAATATAAGTAGATTAAATTTTGGAAACTAATATATATAAAGCATCCAATAAATCAATATTTTCAAAAGATACAATATTCCATAAGTTTTTAGATTTATACATTAATTAAAATATAATAATTAATGAATGTTTTTTAAACGATATTCTAACTTAATACTTTTATATATGACGGTTTCCTTTTTTGAGGTAAGACTTTGACTTTAATGTTTATAAAAATATATTTGTTCAAAAATTATAAAAATGTACCGTTAAATTCGTTATGAAAAATAGTTTCGAGTGAGTTACATGTCATGATATTTCGTCATGTATTTTAAGAGATATTTGAAAGAGAAGCGACTATCTCGAAATGTGAGAAAACTATATATAAAAAAACAGAGAAAGTACTTAATATTTATTTGAATATGTAAGTGTAATACAATTAGATAAACAACTAGTGTAAAAATTAAAATTAAGTACCCAAAATGTTTAATGAAAATATGTAATATTTTATTTTTTTATATAAGTCTGATAAAATTGCGCTTGTAGGAAAAGTAAATTTGTTAGCAGTTAATAGTTTTAGCCACATTGGATGTAGTAAATATAACAGTAGTAAAACTAACAATAATAGTAGCGAATGTATTGAGAGTAATTTTAGCAACAATAGGATTAGTGTAATTAACAATATTATCCGAGAGAGTAGTGAAAGTAACAATAATGACGACGAGAGTAGTAAAAGTAACATGTGTAATCGCGAAGGTTGAAACACTACTTGAAACAACATAAGAAACTAGTTTTAACCCCGTGCAAATTGCATGGGTATGTTTATAAACATTGGTGTTATCTATCGCAGTTCGTCTAATTGAAGACGGACACTATCCGTCACAAGCTGAACATGGATAGTAAGTTAGTAACCCTCTCACAATATGCAGTGCCCCCAACTTGCCCTTTCACTTGCATATTGTAAGAGGGGCATTATCCATCTTTAGTTTGTGACGGATATTGCATATGTTCAATGAGAATTTGGGTATCGAAAGTTTCTAGAAATAAGTTGTAGGCTTATGCTTATATTTATTGAGAGACCAATAGCAAATTGATGGGAGAATAATACAAAAAATAATATAATATTTACATATTTTATAAATGAGATATAGATAAAAATAGTTATTATAAATATTAAAATAGATACGATTGTTATGAAAATATGTATCAAATAAAAGAGACATTTTAAGTCTCAATCAATAACGAAAGGGGTACGAAAAAAATTCATAAAGGGGTACAATACAACTGGTTTCTAGAAGTAGTCTCTTAATAACTTAGTGAGAGACTGTGTTTTCAAAGTTTTTGTGTATTTGATAATACAATAATATATCAAATTAACTTCAATGTTATAATTGTTTCAATGTAAGTGACATGACAACAAATATGCCCACTAGGCACATGTTAAGAAAACCAAAATGGAAATATTTGAATGTTTTTCTATTGGAAAAAGTTAAAGGTGGTTACAATTTCAATTTTCCATGTATCTAGCAATTAATTATTTCCATTTTGGTTTTCTTAACATGTGCCTAGTGGGCATAGGATAGAAAAACCGAAATATCAATACTATATCAACGTAATTATAACAAAAGGGAAATAAAAAGCCATTAAATGATAAATTTAATGAGTTTAGACTAAACAATTTAATTAAATATATGGATAAATAATTTAGTATGATCTCATATGGCCGAAGTAACTATTAATTTCACAAAAAATATTGTTTAGAAAATTTCTGCTTTTAATCATACATAAACTTTTTATATATAAAAATTTTAAAAATTGTTGTATAAAATGAAAAAATAATTAATAAACAAATATATGAATAATGAATGAATTGCAAATTTGGAACCAACCTCTTCATTTCTTCTCCACGTTTTTTAGGTGGTCCCGCACACTATTGAGAAAAAGCAATATATATTGATGACATGGGTGAAGGAGAATGCTCTAAATGTTTGGATTTTAATAACAGTAGGATTATGAACAATTAGCTAACCAATCGATTTAAGAAAAAATAATTCACTACGTATTTATTTAATTATATAAGTTTGAAAACTTTAATGAGAATAGTGAATTTAACCATTAGAGTAGCACGAGTTGTCAAGCAGACAATAGCAATCACATGATTAGTAAAAGTAATAGTATTAGGGGATGTCGTGAAAGTAATAATAATATTAAGAGCGGGAATATTGAATGTGTCTCATAATATAATATTGATAATTTCATATATATCTCATCCTAATTTTAAGGTATATCATAAATGTATAGTTTAAGCAAGTATAATGCAATTCTATTCCATAGAAAATAAAATTTGAACGGTAAAGTAAGGTAGCCCGGACGGGACCGGGTCCGAAAACAAAGTAAAGCCTAATTAGTGAAACGAGCTTCAAAAGAAACATGTCAATTTGCTAGCAATGTTTCAGGAACGAATCAAGTCTATCTCACATTGATGTGTTTCAATTAATACACACCAAAACTAAATTACGATATATGAGATGATGTCTCCTTCTTGAAATATCAATTCTTTGTTAAGATCAAGTTAACTTAAAATGACTCTCACTTTCATTTAAAATAAAGATGGAAATTGATGATTATAGTAAAACCCGTCACACGGACCAACAAAGTCGAGTTTGGGGTGGGGTCAACATTAGGTTAAGTTTTGACAACCTTTCTTTTAAACTAGTTGTTGCACCGCGCCCTATCGGGCGCAGTGCCCCAATTTGGCAAAATGCTAGGCGGAAGTAAGTCGGAAGCATAGCAACAAGGGACATGGTCCATTTATTTAGAAATGGTGACATGGTGTAGTATTTATTAGATGATGCTTCAAAACACAGTATCTAATGCAAAATAATTAGAGAAGCAACAGCCGAAAAATAGAAAGCGGAATGATAGCACCACTAAGGCGTAGACAACGGTCCATAATGCTCAGGTTTGTGGGTCGTCTGTTTTTGCAAAATAAATAAATAAATTATGAGATAGCTACATACAAGTATAGGTTCCATCTAAGTAGTTACAAATAGCAGCAAGGAGGACTGCACCACAAATAACAATAACAGAAACAAGTAAACCAACTATTTTTCAAATATGATTGATGAAAAACAACTTAGTTTAGGGCGACGATTAAGAATAACCAGTCTAAAACGTGCCTAACAAGACTTCTTTGAAAGACGCTGGTAACCAATCAAGGCGGCCACACCAAGCAATATCTTTACAAGCTGTATTGATCTGCAGTAGGCCAATACCAAATTCAAAACAGCTAGAAGATAACATTTATTAATGTCATTCATATGATCAACAATTTTGAAGTTTCGATTTGCAGTAGGCAAGATTATTGGAGTTTCGGGACCGCACACTAAACTAATGTACTAACGAAATTAGCAAAATCGTTATATACGTGGATTTTTTAAAATGTGTTTAATGAAGGTGAGTTTATAACCTGTGATCTATGACTGCAATCTCCCGAACAGTAATCGCGGCCTTCGCCCCTGGGAATCCTACGCAGTTCTTTGTCTACATACTCCCTCCATTCAACTCCACACTACACTATTGCTTTATCACATTTGCCAACGCATGTTTTGCATCGTAAATAACTTTAGCTACGTATTTGAAAAAATTATAAAAGTTAGATATTTTTAATGTACTCCTAAAGACGAATCAAACAAGATCTCACTTGAATATATTTTCACTTATATATCGAGAGAAAATTGAAGTTGAATGCTCACTTGTGAATAGTGTACAAAAATATACATACCATGTGGAGTTGAATGGAGGTAGTACATGACAACTGCAGCGATATCTATAGATTTATTGTAAGCTGTTAGATTAAACAAGCACAGTTGGCCAGTTAGTTAGTTTGCACATATCAGAATTTTGTATATGTCCTCGTACCATATTTGTCATCAGGATCTCCTATTTTTGGAATTGGGCAATGTTTCAAAACTGTAGCTGGAGGAGATTCTCACTACCTTTTACGGGCTGAATAATAGCTGGTTTAACAAAAGTCCTTTGGTAGTCTAAATTAGATGAAGATGGTCTCATAGGAGCATTCATTATTTCGTATAAACCATTGTATATCAGAGCTTCCTTATAACCATCTTCATTTCTCCGAAGTTTAGTTTTAAAAGTGTTCTCCAAAACCTTTCAATGTAAATATAATGTTCTTAGTTACAGCTTAACAAGAAAAATATTGTTTCTCACTTTCTCATAATTCCTCATATCTGGACTTGCAGTGATGTAAGAATTACGGTAGTGCATTTGTCAGAATTATTACAACTTCAGCGATCCCAAAAATAAAAATATGAAACAAAACATACTAAAAAAAACTATATAAATTAAGCTTAGGCTACCACAGTACCACAAACTACTAAATATGCCTGCCAAGTTTAGTTTTTTATTTTCCGTACAACGTTTTGGAGAAATAATGACAGTAATTCAACTTTAAGGAACAAAATAAGAGAGATAAACTTAATAAACAAAACTTGTTAAACTTAAAGATAGTCTCAATTTTCTTTAGAGTTTTCCAAATTTGTGGATATCTAAACCTTGGACCTTTTAATCGACACACCTGACACAATTGAAACTCAACCTATTTCACATTACAATTTAATAACATACATATTAGTGGTGACTATAAATGTAGTAATCATTTACAATGAGTTATCGCTTGTGCCTAATCATCATGTCAAATTAGAATGAGATCTTGACATAGAGGCTCGTTTATCAGCTACCTGAAAGAACATAACGCTACTAAACTCCCACCACCAAGTTTATATTAAAACTCAGGACACCTCACTACTTTACGATATAGAAAACACTAAGGGCTTAATGAACTATATATTTTGATTTATCTCATCATATTAAAAAGCATTAGAACAGGGAGTCTTTGACTCTCCAAGGTTCAAGACCAACATTTTTAGAGAAATTTAGGAAGATACCTTTAAAAAAAGAAGTAGCACCAAGATAAAAGGAACATGTGGTATATCAGCAGCGCTATGCTGACAAAACACTTGGATATCATCTCATATAAGTATATCACTCAGCCCCATATTAAACACTAACACCCTAAAGAGTATCTCAATAGTTTATATGAAAATAGATAATTATTTTTAATCCTTAAATGTACTTTTTATTTAATTTTATTATCCACATTTTACACTGGAAGGGGAGGTCAACTTTTAGATAAAATGACGTCATGGTGCACAATCTTTGAAAATATTATGTGTGTTCATGTTGAGAAGACTTAAAAAGCAGCATGTTATATAAGATTATGTATAGCCAATTACATGCAGACCCTATAAAGAAGCATGTTATATAAGCTAATAGTATTAACCACTCTTACTTTGATTTTAGTTGCGATGTGGTGCACCCTGCACAAAGGATAAAAGCTGTCCACTGGAACACTGAACTTCACTTAACCTGGAAAACATGATCATTAAGATTGACTCATTCTGACGATCAATAAGCTTCAGTGGCAATATTCTTTACGCATATAACATTAGATAATTTGTCAATGCGCTTGCGCAGCTGGTCGACTTATAGTTCCGCCTTTAAGAGAATCATTACTCCAAGTGCAAATATCAATCTTTGGGTGAACTTTATGTTAGATACATGAGAACAATCCCAAAAGGCATGTATGAAAGTATATAAAAACTCTAGTCTAACTTCACATGGTCACTATCACATTGTCATACTCTAGTATGTAAACAAAAATTCAAGTATCGGTAAAATTATTAACAATAGGACATGTCATAATTACGCCTTTAGTTGTTTTCATTTGATCAGAATTTCACCTTTAGTTGATTTCATCTATCATAATTGCTTACAAATGTATTGCATTGAGTGAGGTTAAAGATTAAACATTTTGCACCATAGCTATGCATTTGTTACAAAATAGCAAAAAGGACAATCAATTAGTACACAATCATAAAAGAAAAAAATGAATCTAGCCAAAAATACGTAATCACTAACCTAACAACCACCGAAAACCGTTGACAATTTTCAAGTTCACAACTTCATATAACCGTAATTGCCTATTTTATTAGGCAAACAGGGAGGGGGTTAGTGTATTAAATTAAATCCAATTCCGCCAATCTCAAAACGCTTGACAAAAAATCTGAAACACATAAAAACTCATCCCCTACCAAACTACACAATCTAGCAATTAAATCAGCAACCATGATACCCCCTGTTTGATGTGAGTACACACATAAAGGAACCAGAAGACTTATTAGTTGCGACCCTAATATCGCCAATATAAGCAACCCAAATAGCCCTACAATCGTAATAACCTAGTTTTCATTTTAAGACTGAGTTTACTTAACACAGAGGGCTCTCGCATCAAACCGTCTTAACTAAACTTGCGAATTTTCAAAAAAAATTGGTGACAGCTTTCACATTTTCACAGTAAAAAGTTCTTCTGAAATGGTTAAATCTTGAGCATAAACTTCTAGAACTTTAACAAGTATTTGAAATCTGGCGCACATTAATATGATCTTAGAAGCCTGACACATACATGATCAGATAAAATAGATCACTTTAGTTTCTTAGTTCTCTTTAGTAACTTAGATAAGTATATACATGATACATCTATGCAATTACCTCAAGCAATTCTTTTCCTCTCCAAGCAAAGCTGATATCCCATCTTTCGCATATAAGAAGAAAGCACCCGCTGGTTGTTTAGGATTTGATGGGGCCTTTTTTTTCCTGGAACATCAACCAGAGGAAGTGAAAGTGGTAATGTTGAATTTAAAAATGGTCAATCAAAAGCAGATCATGAAAATGCGTAAAAGAAATAGAACAAAAGATGGGAATAAGTCTATGTAAATTTGATCACCTTCACCAAATTTATACAAATTGCTATGCACTTAATCGACCAGCCTGCAATGTTATACCGAATTGCGACTCAACCATGATAATATTAGTTGACTAACCTGTTCAATATACTGAAGTGCATGATGTAACAGAGAGCAAGTATCTTGTAAAGTTCATACCTGCTAAACCACAATACATTGATCAATGAAAATACTTTCGTGTACACTCTCTGGATGAAAAATGATGGAACATGAAATGTGTTTCTCATAGTCAGTCAATGAAAGAATTATTTTATGGAGTACATCCTAGGCACCTAATATGAATTCGAATATCTAAACTAACGAATTAAGAAATGTTAGACCTCAACTTGAGAAAGCAACTTTCATCCTAAATGTTTTTAGGAAGTAAAAGTATTATAATGTTAAAACAAAAAATTAGTCTATTAGTCTAAACTGGAGAACAAATGAATAAAGGTAGCTATACAAATATCAAAAAATTAATAATCTCTCCTACCCCTTTGCACCTTCAACACCCTCACACCACCTACCTCCCGACCAACTCCTGCTACACCTTCAATGCCACCCTCGTCAATTTGAAGCTATGGGGATATCGCTAACCCTTATACGACAAACACATCAACCGCTGAGAAATCCATGACATGTTACCCCTCATCTTTTCCCTTCTCCTCCTCCTTTGTTGCCTCCTACTCATTCCCGGTCTTCTTTGTTACCACATCTTACCCCTTCTCATACTTTTCCTTTTCATCTTCCTTTCCTTCTCCTTACCTTCCCCATCTTCATCTCCCCTTACTCATATCAAATCATCAGTATCTTAAGCTCTTACCATTTTATTTATAAAGCAGTTGTCTATTAAATCTTAAAGCAAATATCTCTTGAGTAGGAAATACTTTTGGCAGGAGCTGGGTTTAATATCAAAGCGTAAAGTATAAACAATAGAAGCATAACCCATAATAAATGAAAATGAGATATAGTACCATAGCTCAATCTAAGACCTGCACCATTTTAGCTGCTTATCTCCTATCTTTCCCATTTTCACTGAATCCATCTACGATAATTCCCGATTGTTATTGATAATTGTATCGCCAAACCCAACTAACAATCACACCCTAAAATGTCCAATGTATTTTCCATATAATACACATATATACTCAAATCAAAAATCCATGATATACTGAGAGTAACAAAAAAACAAAATAAGAAGATACTCGGCTTGTAACCAGAAATTGCATGACAGCTTCACCATCTCCAGATAGTTACGCCTTGACACCATGGTCTCCCTCCTTCATTTCATCACCTTCCTCATCGCAATGCAGCAAAAACAATAATAATCTGAAATGCTAAATAAGTTAAAGCAATATTCAGAGAAAAGTAAATTAAGATTAGGGAGAAACTAAGTATAAGCTTATATTGGAAGTAGGAATGAATAAACTGACGTACACCAACCAATTCTCCGTCGCCACTCACCAATTCCAGCCACCACTAACATTGTCATGGACTTTTCCGACCTCCAATACCCCGTCACTATCACCGACTCGATGAATTCAAAATTAAATTAGAAATAAAAACAAAGCAACCAATTAGAAATAAGAACCAAGAACACCCAAATAATCATTCAAGCAACACCAAATACAACAAACAACCAACATAATTAACGCAACTAATAAGAGCCAACTTATGACAATGATGAAGAAGAACTACCTCCTCACATAAAGGATTATACACACACGAAAAATTGATGAATAAACTCAACCAAATGGACCCGTCAGCTACGATAAAAGGAGAAATTAATCCAAACTAATTACTTGCTTACTTTCATCACAGGAGAGCTGAATTGAATATCAGTATATATAGACTAAATTAACCCAAACTAATTACTTGCTTACTTCATCAAAGGAGATTCATCAAAGGAGAAATTACAAAATATATTAGGAGCAATTACAAACCCTACAAAATTAGTACCTGATGCTCCTAGCTTTCTGGTTACAGGCCGAGTATCTACAAAAAAGTAACAAAGGAGAACAATAACTAAGGACCAAGCTAATTAGAACGGATAAAGAGAACCCCAGTAGAAGGTGCCAAAATGGCGAGGTCGAATGCCATTTTGGATTAGATGAAAACAGTGTCAGAATCAACTGGACAAAGCAAACAAAAATCAAAATAAATAAGTAAAATAAGACGGAGGAAGAAATGACAGTAAATTAGCTCCATGTGTGGACATGGAAATTGGTAAGAATTGCACTTAGACTCCTTATTTATTTATTCCTCTTGTGGGTTATTGACCATATTTTTCTTATTTTGGTATTATGTTGGTTTCCTTGATTATTCAATTGTCAATCCTTACTTTTTAAACTGACGATATTTGTCTGCTTAATGCTTCACGAGAGATCTTTTCTCCCAGAAATTCTCATACTCCTATGGCCCGTAACATAAGTAAGTACATCAGTGATAAAGAATCAAAAGCAACACACTAAAAATGAACTTTAGCGAAATGAACTTGAGCAAAATGTGGAACACGTAGACGATCCAATATGCAACGTGTACTTATGTAGTCACATCAGTCCATAAAAAGGCAGAAAGTTCAGTAATATTAAGCCATTAAGGTAATCTTTACATATTTCTGTGCTGTCACTCATATGTTGAACGCCTTCGTCACCCATCTTTTCCTCATAATTCTTACCTGCAACCGATAGAAGAGATGATCAGAAATTGAAATCTACCAAACACGTATTAAGATGTGAGGATACTTGGGTTCATTGATAGTACACAGATACCCAAATCCCTAACGTCACTTAAAAATATCAAAAAACAACATGCATAGGCTTACAAGAGATTGGAGTTCTATATAATTAACACACACCAAGGAGCCTAGATCATTATATGCAATCAATTTTTACCCAGAAACTAAACCCTAACTTATTTAAAATAACTGACACTATAAAATTAAAAATCTGCCCAATTTATCCTATGCACCTTAAACCAAATCACATGCAAAGCGGAAAACAAAACAAAGAAATCATCAACTAATAGAAAATCATAGCAAAATTAAGTTAATCAATAAAACCCATAAAATCAATCAAGGACAATTAATCAGCGAAAAATAAAATAAAAGACATAAATAAAAATCAATAACAATAATAATGAAGTCAATAAAAATGTAGGTAACTGAAACCTAACTATATCAGTAAACCCAAGAAACAATAGGAAAGAGGGATATTACCATTAGATCGAATCAATAATGATGAACCACCAGAAATGGGGCAGTAGGGCATGAATGAACCCAAACTGACTGTCGTCCTCAAACACTGCTGCGATCTTGCGGGATAAATTCAAAATGGTCAGATCATTGCATGCAATCAATTTAAACCCCAAAACAAAACCCTAAAAAACTTAAATTAACTTATATTCACAAGCAGTTAAAGAGGGGAAAGTTGAAGGGAACTGACCATAGAAGACGGAATAATAGAGAGAATAAATTGATTGGGGCATGACCGATGTGAGTGATACAGAAATGGGCATGAAGAGCAGGTTACAGAGAGAGTAAATTGATTGGGGCATGAATTGAAGAGCAGCTCGGAATATGAGATTAGATTAGAAGGAATGGTAGGTTAGGGGAGAGGGAGAGAGACACGGAGATGGGGAAGGGTTGATCTCAGGAGATGAGAAATGGGAGCAATTGAAAGAAGCACTGCATGTATGTAGAAATGGAATAAATGGAAGGGCAAAACAGTCAAAAAAACTAAAGGTACTATTCCAGAAACAGTAGCTGGATGTTTGGGTTTTTTAAGGGGTAAGGATAGAAGATTAAAGTAGGGAGGTAAATAGACCGTCTCAAATCTAATGCATGTCAATATACCATGGAAAATGGTGAATGCAGGACATTCAATGCACAATTGAAACACCCGAATAACGGTTGAATTCATTGCATATAGAACTCTTCCTATCTTACTTTCATAACTCCCATAAAACATTTATTTGAAATAATTTGAACAATTAAAATAAAAAATTAAATAGTCACCAAGAGGGAGTCAAATAAAAAATATGGTCATACAAATAATAGCTGGTTAAAGAATAAGGAATAGATGCCACGTGTTTTCAAATAAATGCTCAAGCTAGCCTTTTAATATTATTTATAGATGCATGTCTAGTTGGAAAAAAATGATGTTTTACAGTGCATTCTCGAGTTTTTCGGTTTTGTAAAGGTTACCCTTACATTTTTTATATTCTACATTGTACTTCTAAACTTCTTACTTGTTTCTCTATCATGGCCTTGTTTAAGTCTCCGTTAACATTATCACTATTAAACAACTATATTTTGACCATAATTTTGACTCATTAATGTTGCATCTTATGTAAAAAGCATCATTAATGACTTTACGCAAAAATTACGATTAAATTCCTCAGTTATGATTAATGAAATGATATTGGTGATTTGGTGAAGTTTAAGTTACATTCGTATACTCTTTGGTGGAGTAATAGATAATTCGACGAATCCTTCTTACTATTAAGAGAATAAGAAATTATCTTAATTTTTCCTTCAAAAAGCATCTAGCTCAATAGGGAAACAAGTGAAACTTTCTTTCAATAAATCAATATCTTTTCACTAAAATATAGTCTTATATAATCAAATATAATCTTTTAATTAAATTTAAAACTATGATTTTTTTACGGAGTTTATTTTCGCAGTACGTTTTTTACTCATTTTAGTACTTTTTACATCCAACTTTCCATTTGCTACCCTTCACAAAAAAGAAAATAAACCTAATTCCCTCTACCCTCTCTCTACATTTTCAAAAAAGGCTCAAGACCTAATTCTCTCAAACATCAAGTACGCACCCTCTCAATTCAATCACATTTCTTCCATTATATATGATAATTTGAATATACTTCACTAATTACAATCGTATTGATGATTTTTATGGTTTCTTTCTACCACTTCTTAAGTTTATTTCACGAATTGGAATTAAATTTCTTCAATTGTTTGTCTATTAGGGATGAATTCGCCGGAGATTGGGTATGGCGGCGCCGTCGTCGGTGAGGGGGAGAGGTCGTGAGTGGTGCACGTGTGCAAGAAAGGGGTCGATGAACCGACGGTGCTGGGATACGTTGCGCTGTCGACAGATGCTGCATACTGTGATTGTGGAGGGGAGAGTTGGTGCGTTGTAGAGTGGCAGATTGTTTCTTACTGGTTAATTTTGCAGTTCTTTGTAAAATAATTGTATGTACTACGAAGAAGGATAGAGTGGGGAAAGAGCAGCTGTAATGTTTTTGTTACACTATGACGCTCAACAAAATACGCATTGACTCTAAAAAATATACACTATGCCATACCTATTACCATCATCGTGACAAATTGAACACTTCTCTATTCCTACTTCAGTCACATAATGTTGTGCATCTCTATCCATCTTACCTAGACGGGCAAATCCAATGTAGAACTTCTTTTCTTTAAATTGCATAGCCGTTGAACCAAACATATTTTTAACTTGTACATTCCTAAATCTAGTGTTAATATTTGAAGCCAAATGAAATCCTATGAAAAGCATGAGGCTCCTCCCATCCACTACCAATTTCACTCATTGCTTTCATTATCCCCGCCTGTCTATCGGATATGACACACAACCCACTTCTTTTTGTTATAAATAGTCTTATACAAGCCATGAACCAAGGCCAACTATCACTATTTTCAGACTCAACAATAGCAAAAGCAACAGGAAAAATCTGTTTATTGGCATCAATTGACATAGCCGTCAAAATTGTTCCTTTGAACTTCCCGTACATTTGTGTTCCATCTATGGTTAAAACTGGCTGACAATGTTCAAACCCTTCAATGCATGGTTTAAAAGCCCAAAAAACACGCTTGAATATATGCACATTTGAGTCTCCTATGGGTGTGGTTGACCATTGGACTATTGTACTAGGATTAGATTCTTTCAAACTTTCCATGAAACGAGGTAACATCTCATACGATGCATCCCAATCACCAAAAATATCCCCAATTGATCTTTGTTTTGCATTCCAAGCTTTGGCATATGATATTTTGTAACCAAACTTATCTAAAATGAGTTCAACAACAGACTTCATCTTATATCCCCAAACCCCCTCAACATAGTTACGAATCAAATGACTTATGAAACCTCGTTTTAAATTAAAGTGGTCTGGAGGAACCATGTCACCAACACACGAAAAGTCATGAGGACCTTTGTATGTGACAATTGTAAATGCTTGAGAATAAGGGTCTTTTCTTGTCGCTCTTAACCACCTATTGCAAGGGTTAGGAGATCGACCACATTTATAAGTGACAGTGTCAGGCTTTGATTCGGCAACCTTGAAAAATTGATTTGCTTGAACACTATAAAATGTCACCTCATCGCTTATTGAAGCTTTGTTTGTGAAGACTTGTCCAACGACAAACTCTTTCCCTTTTTCGTATCGAACCATACTCTCCCAAGTTTTCCAACTATTCAATTCATCCTCATCTAATGGATCAACCTTATTAAACTCAACAATTGGTGCACTAGCAAATACAAGATCTTTTCCATCTTCCTCAATTACCATCAAATTCTCATCAAGTGTGGCGAACTCCTCATCAAACGCATCACCCTCTAAGTTACCATCAAATACCCCCTCATTTACATCATTAGATTCAAGAGATACAAATTGACCAACATTATCTAGCCTAAGAGGAATAGTTGGTGTAGGGGTCACAATTTGGCTAGTGGAAACTTCAACAAATATGTCCATTGACGGAGCATTTGAATGACGAACACTTGCCCATAGTGCTTTAAAGGCTCCCTCACTATTAAGTGGTACAACTTTAAAACACCCGGAACTTGGAAATTTCATTTTCACAATCAACTGAATACTCATACTTTGAATGCCAATTCCTTTATATATTTCTTCAACTAATTCCAAATATGTCATCTTTGTACTAACTAAAATAAAACATTGATTCCCTTCTTTATAACAAACATACCCATTTTGATCCACTACCTCTCCATCCCAATAACACATAAGAGGATAATCACAAATTTCCATTTTATACAATAAAAATGCAACACATTTAGTATAAATCAGCAATTAGTTGTCCAATTATACCCAAAACACATAACTAAATCAAAATTATACCGAAAACACAAATTTCTATATAAATAACAACAAAATTAACAACAATGGCATAAATTTCTATATAATAGCTTGATTTGGGGTTTTTTAAACAACAATGACATAACTAAACCGAAATTATACCTAAATCACTAATCTAGGGTTTGAAGATTTGAGATTTTTGAAACAATGGCATAAACTTCAATACAATAACTTGATTTAAGCACAAAAACAACAAAATTAACAACATTCTAATCGATTAAAACAGAAAAATTACCTAAATCTAAACACATAACTACAAAAATTGAAAGAAGATGTAATTACCTTCCTAATTAGGAATTATAATTAATAATTCAAGGATGCGAGGTGAGAGACTGTGAGAAATATCGGTATATTTCGTCATTATTTTACGGATTATAACGAAACTATAGTATATGAATTACAAGTCATAAAAGAATTGCATAATATAAAATTATAGGAATTTAGAATTAACCTTTGGTCCTAGCAAATATTGGCCTATGAACAATATCGAAATCGATATTCTCCTAATTGTTGCACCCAAGATGCTCCGAGATATGCCTTGCTTGTGCTAGAATTTAAGAGAAAAGTTACTGCTAATTTTTCTTTTTGTGTGATGATGAATGATAGAGAGAATTAGAGAAAATCTAAATTTTTCTTGTTCCGTCTCCTCTATTTCGGCCGTGACCCTAAAGTGGTAGAAGGAGGATTCTCTCCTCTTTTTACTACTCTTGTTATTAGGGTTTTTGACCTAGTTACCATAAAAGAATAATAGGAGATAATTGCTCTTATTCTTTTTCTTATTAGCCAAAAATTAGGAGTATAAAAAGACTATTTTCTCCTTCCTTTTTCGGTTATATTAGCATGTAATATAATATATACGTCAACTATAAATATCCGTATATTTATAATTTGGTAATTAAATATAACATATTATGTTTAATTACAAATTAACATTTTAATTCGTTTAAGCTTATATTATATACATTGATTAAATATAACGGTTTATATTCAATTACGAATTACATTTAGTTCGTCTCAGCTAATATTATTTAATTGTTATTAAATAATCGTATCATCATTATATTGACTAACCTTTTAGTCATATACATCGACTAACCTTTTAGTCATATAATAAGGCATCAATATGATTATATTATTCATATAATCACATCTCTCTGACACATCCTTTAGGTGTGACTTTTAGGGACCAGTTGATCACCACCATTAAAATGACAATAACGTCAAACTCCTAGCAAGCCAACCGTTATCGATAAACGTTAATCAACTGATAAGAATACAAAGTATACCCTATGAACCTGTAAGAGATTTATTCATGTTATCACACTAACTGTGGAGGACACTTGCTCCAACAATCTCCCACTTGTCCTTACAAGTGTATGTGCGATAACCAGATTCTCATATCCATAAATTTCTCCCACTCAATGTAAAACAATTTGCAAAGTCCGTATTTACAAAGGTCGCATCTTACAAGCGATCATATCAAGAGTGGTTTTCCCGACTAGAGAGTAACTTAACTGATAAACGAATCATTATTCGAGCATGGCCATGCATTTCAGTTACAACTCCTCGAGTGGCCCTGAGAAATAACAAAACCTGATAAAGGTTGGATATTTTCCTCAACTCGAATCCTGCAGATACAAGCACAGTATGAAATGACCCAGTAAAAATCTACTTAGCCTCCTGTTACGGTCGACCATGAGATAGAAACCAAAGTCACCCAAAAACTGCCTTAATCTCAAGAGACAGCCGATAGTCAAAAGAATCGACTCTTAGGAACACTATGGACGTCCTATCCACGACATGGCACCGAATGTTCTGAAACATTTAGGACTCCATAACGTTGTCACGATGTCCTACGATGTATCTTTATAACTCGTATCTGTGATCGATCGGTCAACCGTTTGACTTATGGCTCGTTGAACCCACCATTAATCAGCTTCACGGTATAATTGCCAGAGTTATCAGCTCATGTAGGCGATTACGGACCAAAACAATTATAATGTAATTCAGTTCACTTAGTGGTGTTCAATGTTGTCGTACAATCCACATGAAAAACAAAATATGAAACAATACGATGATGTTATAAATAGTGCATGAAAAAGATACATTTATCTAATCCACATAAAACAGCTACTACAACTCAGGAACACGTTTAATTCCCATGGAAATAACGTGCCCTTCATGCTTATCATATTTTAACGGTTTAGTGAGAGGGTCCGCGATGTTGGCATCCGAAGCAATCTTGTCTATCACTATCTCCTTTTGCTCCACGTAATCTCGGATCATGTGAGCCTTCCGAAGTACATGTCTAGACTTGTTACTGGACTTAGGCTCCTTAGCCTGAAAGATGGCACCTCTATTATCACAATAGATGGTGATAAGGTCATTCGAACTAGGAACTACGGTTAGTCCTTGTAAGAACTGAAGCATCCATATAGCTTCCTTTGCGGCTTCTGAAGCGGCATAGTACTCAGACTCAGTTGTAGAATCTGCTATAACACTCTGTTTGGAGCTTTTCCAACTGACCGCAGCGCCATTAAGAGTAAAGATAAATCCAGACTGAGATTTCGAGTCATCTCGATCTGTTTGGAAGCTAGCATCTGCATAACCGATTGCGCATAGCTTAGTGTCTCTGCCATAAATCAATACCCAATCCTTAGTCCTTCGTAAGTACTTAAGGATATTTTTGACAGCCATCCAGTGTGTTTCACCTGGATTGCTTTGGTACCGACTCGTCATACTCAATGCATATGCCACGTCCGGACGTGTGCATATCATGGCATACATGATCGATCCTATAGCTGATGCATAAGGAACACGACTCATGCGCTCGAGCTCTTCCGATGTCTTGGGTGCCTGAGCTTTACTCAAATGCATCCCAGAAATCATTGGAAGGTTCCCCTTCTTGAAGTTGGTCATGCTGAACCTCTCAAGAATCTTATCTATATAAGACTCCTGACTGAGTGATAACATCCGTCGTGATCTATCTCTATAGATACGGATCCCTAATATGCGTTGTGCCTCACCCAGATCTTTCATCTGGAAATGGTTCTTTAACCATACTTTTACTGAAGATAAGAGAGGGATGTCATTCCCAATCAAGAGTATGTCATCAACATACAATATTAAGAAGACAATCTTACTCCCACTCGACTTGATATACAGGCATGGTTCCTCGACCGATCGAGTGAAACCATTCTCTTTTATCACCTGGTCGAAACGATGATTCCAACTCCAAGAAGCTTGCTTAAGTCCATAAATGGAACGCTTAAGCTTGCAAACTTTCTTAGGATTTTCAGGATCAATGAAACCTTCGGGTTGTACCATGTACAATTCCTCCTCCAAATAACCATTTAAGAAGGAGGTTTTCACATCCATCTGCCAAATTTCATAGTCATGAAAAGCGTCAATCGCTAAGATTATCCGAATGAAACGCAGCATAACTACGGGTGCAAAAATTTCATCATAATGCAATCCTTGCACTTGAGTGAAACCTTTTGCCACTAGTCGTGCCTTATAGGTGTCTGGTTGTCCTTCTACGGAATGCTTTATCTTATAAATCCATTTGCACTGAAGAGGCCGTACCTTATCAGGCAAATCAACAAGATCCTATACGTTATTCTCATACATGGAGTCTATCTCGGATTGCATGGCTTCAAGCCATAGCTTAGAGTCGGAACAGGTCATGGCACCTTTATAGGTAGCGGGTTCGTTACTCTCTAGGAGTAAAACATTATCTTTCTCATTCTTCTCGACCATACCAATGTATCTGTCTGGAGGAATGGAGACTCTACCCGACCTCCAAGGTTCCATAGGGATGTTAACCGTAGCAGAAGTTGAAGGAACCTCTTCCTCCATTGGTTGCTCGGTTGTTGGTTCTTGAATCTCCGACAGATCCAAGGTTCTATTACTGACTTATTCTCGAGAAACTCTTTCTCCAAGAACTTCGCACTAGCCGCAACAAAAACTCGATGTTCGGTAGGCGAATAGAAGTAATGACCAAACATTCCTTTTGGATAACCAATAAAGTATGTCTTGACCGATCGCGGGCCGAGCTTATCCTCGTGTCTCCACTTGACATAAGCCTCGCAGCCCCTAACCCGAATAAAGGACAAGTTGGGGACCGTTCCCTTCCATAACTCATATGAGTCCTTTGTCTAATGCCGGAAATTCATCTATCGAGGTTACGCGGGACGTTCGGTAATAGTAGTCTGACTCGCAGATGTCCAGGACAACCTTCTCGCGAAGGAGCAAACCCCTAATGACCGGTGAACTACCGTGTGACTCTCTGGATCAACCATATCAAGTAATGTTTGATTTCTCCGTTCGGACACACCATTTAATTGAGGTGTTCCAGGTGGAGTTAACTGTAATACTACACCACAGTCTTTAAGGTGTTGATCAAACTCATTTGAAAGATATTCGCCACCACGATCTGAACGAAGTGCTTTAATCTTTCTTCCCAGTTGGTTTTCAACCTTATTCTGGTATTCCTTGAACTTTTCAAAGGACTCACTTTTATGCTTAATTAAGTAGACATATCCGTATCTACTCAAATCATCCGTGAAAGTGATAAAATATCTATAGCCGTCTCTTGCGTTTATTGACATAGGTCCACATACATCAGTATGTATGAGCCCTAATAGGTCACTAGCGCGCATTCCAACACCTTTGAAGGAAATTCGAGTCATTTTAACGATAAGACATGATTCACACGTGCCAAATGATTCGTAATCAAATGGGGAGATAGTCCCATTGTCAATGAGCTTCTTTACACGTTTCTCATTTATGTGTCCCATACGGCAGTGCCATAGATAGGTTTGATCTTTGTCACCAACCTTTAATTTCTTGTTATTCACATGCAATATTTCTATGGTTTGATCTAAGATATAAATTCCATTCATGGAAACTGCTTTGCCATAAATCATTTCATTAAAAGAGAAAACACAGCTATTGTCCTTTATTGAAAATGAAAAACCGTCTTTATCTAGTACGGAAATAGAAATAATGTTCTTAGATAAACTAGGTACATAGCAACAGTTATATAAATATAACTCAAAACCACTCGGGAGTTGGATTACATATGTTCCCACTGAGACTGGAGCAACTCTTGCTCCATTCCCCACTCGCAGGTCCACATCACCCTTTGCGAGAGGTGTGATGTTTCTTAGGCCCTGCAAATGATTACACAGATGAGAACCACAACCTGTATCAAGTACCCAAGTTCCGAAACTTGCATGGTTGATCTCAATCATATGAATAAAAGATGACATACCAACAGGAGTGACGCGGCCTGCTTTTATGTCTTCACGGTACACGGGACAGTGCCTCCTCCAATGCCCAGTCTTGTGGCAATTGTGGCACTCCATGTTACTGTCCTTGCTCTTTGTTTTGCCTTGTGAGCCACTGGTCTCACCATGCCCACTCTTGCCGTTTCCTGGCTTTTTAAACTTTGGCTTTCCTACAGCTAGGTTGCCATGAGCCTTGCCCTTACCTTTGCCCTTGTTGGAAATCATGAGAACATCTTGCTTCATGCTCCCACTCAATTTCATATCATTCTCGGTCTGAACGAGAAGTGAGTGTAGCTGATGAAGACTTTTCTTCATATCATTCATATAGTAGTTTGCCCTGAAAAGGGCAAAACCATCATGAAGTGAATGAAGCACACGGTCAATGATTATGCTCTCACTGATTTTGCAATCAAGTGCCTCCATTTTCTCGACATTCTCAATCATATCAAGAATGTGTGGGCTAACCGGTTGGCCCTTCTAGAGTTTCGCCTCAAAGAAGCGACAGGTATGCTCATAAGTAACGATCCTCGGTGCTTTTGAGAATTCGTTAGTGAGTGTGGTGAAAATCTTGTTTGCACCTTGGGCAATGAAGCGTCTTTGAAAATTTCTTTCCATTGCAAAGATGAGTACGTTCTTTATCGCACCCGCTTCCATAACGAAGTCACTATATTCAAGTGCTTCGTTAGCTCTCGCATTGGGGCTACTAGGACTTTGTAATATTTTTATGTATTTTTTCGTTCTTGTTGCTTTTTCATCACATGATAGTTAGTGCATCATATTCCGCCTAAACCAAACCACCTACTACTTAAATGCATGAAAATTGACTCATATAATTTTGAATGTTAGTTATCATGGACATAAAGATGTCACTCGAATTTAAGCCATAATTTTAGTTTATTCATTCTCGCATGCTAGATATTAGTTCACTCAAAATTGAGTTAAAACAAAATTGATGGGATCTTCCTCTAAACCTAAAATTGAGACTAGTCTTTATAGGCCAAACTACTATGAATCCCTTCTTCGTCGGTAGGCATATAGGACCTTACTTTCCATATGACCCCTTCTACGTTGGGTAAGTAGTGTGTGTTGACCTATTTTATCTCAACATTCTAGTCCGAAGAGTTTCTCGTGATTATGATGGACTAAAGATAGGATTTACAGAAATTTATCGACCAAGAATTCTAAAGGTAGAATTAGCCAAGAGGTTGGCTTATCAATTTACAGATAATTGAGTCATGGGATCATTTATATAATTCTTGAGGGAGGTCAATTGTATAAATGCTCGAGTCTTTGCATTAAAACAAATTTTGCACGAGACTTAAATTCAAATCGATGAGTATGCTTATTATGTTTTTCTTCTTTTTCATTGTAGAACTCGTTCATATTGATAATACAGCATATAACAAATGGCTGGAAATACTGATATCCCTATGCCAAGTGCCACGCTCGCGCGCGAATCCTGGCTTAAAGCTTTTATGGACCACATGAATCAGTCCACGCGACTGAAGAATGACAGGTCCAACTTTGCGGACTGGGAGGCGGCATTACGGAATGCTGCAATTGCTGACGGTAAGCTTAAGTACTTGACTGAGCCAATACCGCCAAACCCAGGCCCCAATGCGAGAGCTAACGAAGCACTTGAATATAGTGACTTCGTTATGGAAGCGGGTGCGATAAAGAACGTACTCATCTTTGCAATGGAAAGCAATTTGCAAAGACGCTTCATTGCCCAAGGTGCAAACAAGATTTTCACCACGCTCACTAACGAATTCTCAAAAGCACCGAGGATCGTTACTTATGAGCATACATGTCGCTTCTTTGAGGCGAAACTCCAGAAGGGCCAACCGGTTAGCCCACACATTCTTGATATGATTGAGAATGTCGAGAAAATGGAGGCACTTGATTGCAAAATCAGTGAGAGCATAATCATTGACCGTGTGCTTCATTCACTTCATGATGGTTTTGCCCTTTTCAGGGCAAACTACTATATGAATGATATGAAGAAAAGTCTTCATCAGCTACACTCACTTCTCGTTCAGACCGAGAATGATATGAAATTGAGTGGGAGCATGAAGCAAGATGTTCTCATGATTTCCAACAAGGGCAAAGGTAAGGGCAAGGCTCATGGCAACCTAGCTGTAGGAAAGCCAAAGTTTAAAAAGCCAGGAAACGGCAAGAGTGGGCATGGTGAGACCAGTGGCTCACAAGGCAAAACAAAGAGCAAGGACAGTAACATGGAGTGACACAATTGCCACAAGACTGGGCATTGGAGGAGGAACTGTCCCGTGTACCGTGAAGACATAAAAGCAGGCCGCGTTACTCCTGTTGGTATGTCATCTTTTATTCATATGATTGAGATCAACCATGCAAGTTTCGGAACTTGGGTACTTGATACAGGTTGTGGTTCTCATCTGTGTAATCATTTGCAGGGCCTAAGAAACATCACACCTCTCGCAAAGGGTGATGTGGACCTGCGAGTGGGGAATGGAGCATGAGTTGCTCCAGTCTCAGTGGGAACATATGTAATCCAACTCCCGAGTGGTTTTGAGTTATATTTATATAACTGTTTCTATGTACCTAGTTTATCTAAGAACATTATTTCTGTTTCCGTACTAGATAAAGACGGTTTTTCATTTTCAATAAAGGACAATAGCTGTATTTTCTCTTTTAATGAAATGATTTATGGCAAAGCAGTTTCCATGAATGGAATTTATATCTTAGATCAAACCATAGAAATATTGCATGTGAATAACAAGAAATTAAAGGTTGGTGACAAAGATCAAACCTATCTATGGCACTGCCGTATGGGACACATAAATGAGAAACGTGTAAAGAAGCTCAATGACAATAGGACTATCTCCCCATTTGATTATGAATCATTTGGCACATGTGAATCATGTCTTATCGGTAAAATGACTCGAATTTCCTTCAAAGGTGTTGGAATGCGCGCTAGTGACCTATTAGGACTCATACATACTGATGTATGTGGACTTATGTCAATAAACGCAAGAGACGGCTATAGATATTTTATCACTTTCACGGATGATTTGAGTAGATGATTTGAGTAGATACGGATATCACTTTGTAATATCTACCAAAATGAACAAAATACAACTTTGGAATCCAACCCATTTGGACCCGAGAAGCTTGTCTTGATGTTCCATCTTGGTCCATGTAGCGGGAGTGAGCAATCCGATCTCCATCTTTAGTCTTCTCAAAATACATTTAATAAATTACAAAATATAAACCTATTTACATTCTAATTTAAAAACATAATTTAATGAAATATAAAATGGAGATTCGAGATCTCAAAATTACATCAAAGATCATTTTTCCATCATTACGAAAACATGATCAACTAAGGCCACACTAGGTAATACAAATTACAACCGATTGCAAAATTACGTAAATTAAACCATTCAACCATTCATTCAACAAGAAAAAATGCATCAACTAGCTTATATGAATGATCGTGAAGAAGAAATTTAGTATTTTACTTGTATGTATACGATATTGTACATAAAAAAAAGGGAATAAAAAACTCCTTAGGAAGCTTAATCATAGACCATAGTCAATCTCAAATATAGATTTTTAATATTTATTTATACCATTTTTATTGACAGTAACACTAAATTAGACTCATTCATTATTACATCAAAGAAATAAAGAAATTAGAATCAATCCCACCATAGTACACAGTAACTTCTAAGAAAAAATAGAGTAGTTGTTGTCACTTACCATTTTTTATACGTGGATATGAAAGTCTATGTTTTCCTTCTAAAATGCAAATCAAATAATCTAATCGTACATATTTATTATTATACCAAAACAAAACAAAACAAATAAGCAGTAAATACAAAAATGAGATAATGAGATGAAGACTGTAGAAGACAAAAACTAAAAAAACTAATAGCGTAAAAAAAACCTATAAATATACTACGTACTTGTCAATTGTTGGCATGAGACACAAGTTATCATCCAAGTATAGAAAGAAAATTTGAATTTGGAGTGTATTGATAAGTATAAAAAATGTGTTGTAAATAAGGAATTGTAAAATAAGTTTGGTTAAAGGGATATGAAAAAAGTGTTTAATTGCAAAGTAATAATAATTGAGTGAAAACAATTTAGTAAACAAATAAAGCAGTCAAAATGAGAGAGATGATGAGGTTTAAACTTCCTTATAGTTATTTATAAGACGATAATTACAAAGAGTTGGTAATGAAGATGTAATAATAGGTATCAATTGAGATATTTAATTTTAATTTTTTTATTGTGTCAAGGTATACAAAAAGGCAAGAGAAAATGAAAGTGCAACATTGTATAAGTTTCTCATTATTTTTTATTAATTATAGAGGTTATGTGGCAAGAAAATGAGAGGTGACACGTGTCAATTCAATGGAGGCTCAACAAGCCTTTTTATATTATTGTAAGATTCTTTAATTATGAAGAGTAATTTATCCAAACCACCTTTTTAAATGATCAAAATTATGTGACAATTCCTTAATTAATCACAATAACCCAAACCAAACATAATCCAATTTTAATTCATATTCTTTAACATGAATTAATACAACATTATTTTAAACCTCTTTAAAATAATTGGGTATCCAATTATTGTGAACTTCTTCACAACAATAAACAAAACATTATCATTATCATTATAATGAATAATAACAAAAAAACTTTTCGGCCCAAAAATATAAAAAACAGTTTTTTTTTTCTTTTTAAAAAAAATTAATTTGATGTTACTAATATTTTCAAGATCGGTACAAATTATCAACATCTAATCATTATTAAACATCGATACAAACTAGATGATTCAATTTAACAATTTAAAATGAATATCTAAATCAATGAATACCAAAAAATATATAGCGATGAACATACAAATTGATTTCCATTTACGTTTTAATTTAATCCTTATTAAATCAAAACAACTACAAATTCATCATGTTATCGTCTTAACTTTTTAAAACAATAATTATAATGAATCAAAATGGAAAAACAAGGCAAAAAAAAATTTTTTTTTTCTATAAAGATGAACAGTACATTACAATTTTTTTTTTTTTTCCCCGCAGAAAACCAAAAAACAAAAAAAAATTCTAATCTTATATTTCATCAATTATGAATACATATAAAATAATTTCGTAGCCCTAGGCTCTGATACCACTTGTGAGAAATATCGGTATATTTCGTCATTATTTTACGGATTATAACGAAACTATAGTATATGAATTACGAGTCATACAAGAATTGCATAATATAAAATTATAGGAATTTAGAATTAACCTTTGGTCCTAGCAAATATTGGCTTATGAACAATATCGAAATCGATATTCTCCTAATTGTTGCACCCAAGATGCTCCGAGATATGCCTTGCTTGTGCTAGAATTTTAGAGAAAAGTTACTGCTAATTTTTTTTTTTTGTGTGATAATGAATGATAGAGAGAATTAGAGAAAATCTGAATTTTTCTTGTTCCGTCTCCTCTATTTCGGCCGTGACCCTCAAGTGGTAGAAGGAGGAGTCTCTCCTGTTTTTACTACTCTTGTTATTAGGGTTTTTGACCTAGTTAGCATAAAAGAATAATAGAAGATAATTGCTCTTATTCTTTTTCTTATTAGCCGAAAATTAGGAGTATAAAAAGACTATTTTCTCCTTCCTTTTTCGGTTATATTAGCATGTAATATAATATATACGTCAACTATAAATATCCGTATATTTATAATTTGGTAATTAAATATAACTTATTATGTTTAATTACGAATTAACACTTTAATTCGTTTAAGCTTATATTATATACATTGATTAAATATAACGGTTTATATTCAATTACGAATTACATTTAATTCGTCTCGCTAATATTATTTAATCGTTATTAAATAATCGTATCATCATCATATTGATTAACCTTTTAGTCATATACATCGACTAACCTTTTAGTCATATAATAAGGCATCAATATGATTATATTATTCATATAATCACATCTCTCAGACACATCCTTTAGGTGTGACTTTTAGGGACCAGTTGATCACCGTCATTAAAATGTAAATAACGTCAAACTCCTAGCAAGCCAACCGTTATCGATAAACGTTAATCAACTGATAAGAATACAAAGTATACCCTGTGAACCTGTAAGAGATTTATTCATGTTATCACACTAACTGTGGAGGACACTAGCTCCAACAGAGACACACCGGAGATGAAGTGTGAGATGATGTGAGGTGAGATGAAGTATGAGGTGAGGTGAGGAAGGTGTCGGTTTTTAGGGGTAGATTGAGATTGTCTTTGAGATAATGAGGGAGGAGGGGAAGAGGGACGTCTGTTTTATAAAAAAAATATTGTGTTATAGACACGCCATTCGGATTGGCATGTCTTGTGAAGGAAACACGCCAATGCGAATGGCTTGTCTTCCTAGTGTCATCGAGCAGAACCTCCTACTTGTGGTAAAAAAAATGTTGTTGCAGAGACACGCCATTGCCAATGACGTGTCTTAAGACGTAAACACGCCATTCGGATTGGCGTGTCTCTGTGCTCATATAGACTCAGCTTTTGCCTCATATGTGCAACATAGACACGTCATTGGCAATGGCGTGTCTTTTCCTTGACATTGGCTCGCAAATCCCGAGCCTATGTGGACACCAAAACGATAAATAGTTTTCAAACCGACCCAAAAAGATAAATTTTTTATTTTTTCAGCATTATTTTAAAACCGGATTGTAAAACATTGACGACGTTTTAGAAAACATCGACGACGTTTTTCATAAAAAAGACGTTTCATGCCCTTCGTCTTTCTCTCTCTAAACTTATTCTCTCCCAAAGTTTAGTAAATTCAAAATCCAATAAACATCTCTTCACTCACCGCCACCGCCACCACCGCCCCTACCCCTACCTTTGCACCCGCCTGCCGTCGTCGTGCCGCCTCTCTTGCCGCCAGCACTGCCGCCTGCCGTCGGTAGGTGTTTTTCTTCTTCTTCTTCTTCTTCTTTTTTTTTTTTTTAATTTTCTAGATCTAGTTACATTGTTGTTAGTTTTTGATTTAATTTGGTTTAATTTGTAAACTTTTAGTTTTTGGTTTAATTTGTTGTTAGTTTTTGGTTTAATTTGTAAACTTTTAGTTAAAATAATAGATTGTTGTTAGTTTGTTATTGTAAATAACTTTTTGTTTGTTTTTTTGTTTGTTTTGTTGTTAGATTTGTTGTAAAAACTTATAGTTATGTGATGTTGTTGTTTGTTGTTGTTTGTTGTTTAGATTTGTGTTAATAATTTGTATAAAAAAACAAATTATCGATTTTTTTCCCCCAAATCCCACTATGGTTGGACGTGTGAAATTTTCGTTTAACCATGGTGGGATTTCTAGTTTTTTCATCCCACCATGGTGGGATTTCCACAGGAAAAAACTCGCCCATGATTTGAATTATTTGATTAAAAGTCCGTCCATGGTTTCTTTGAAATATTTTTATAATTTGTTAATTAAGTTGATTAAATTAATTTGTTCGATGAAAATATGTTTTAGGAATATTATTAACGCTTATTTGAATGTTCTACATTGTCTAATGCAGATGGGAGATCGAAGAAAGAGCGTTATGGTTCACGATGATCATACGTTGAACCGTAGAGCCACGGCTTCAAAGCGTCGTGGTCGGGAGACCCCTACCAGTGCACGGAAACCTCGCATTGTCATTCGGTGTAGATCTAATCCCGTTGATAGCGGTATTTATGAGAGGGAGATGTCAGAGGAGGTAGGAGGTAGTGTTCCTCAGATCGATGAGGCTTTCGAGGAAGGGGGTTTGGTGGACGATGTTTATAGGGAAGATGATTTTGTGGACGAGGGTTTGGTGGATGAAGAGTCGGAGGGCGAGGAGGATATGATTGAGCGGTCCGTACGTAACTCGAGATCCGAGTTACCGTTGTCTCATAGGTTAGCCCGGGACACCTTAGGCCGCTACTCTAGGTTGCAGGATGGTTCGGAGTGTTGGAGCTTGTGTCCTCCACAGTTAGTGTGATAACGTGTATAAATCTCTTACAGGTTCACAGGGTATACTTAGTATTCTTATTAGTTGATTAACGTTTATCGATAACGGTTGGCTTGCTAGAAGTTTGACGTTATTGTCATTTTAATGGCGGTGATCAACTGGTCCCTAAAAGTCACACCTAAAGGATGTGTTTGAGAGATATGATTATATGAAAAATATAATCATAGTCGATGTATATGACTAAAAGGTTAGTCAATGTAATATATGACTACAAGCTAAGACGAATTATGTTAATTCGTAATTGAATATAAATTGTTATATGAATTAATATATATAATGTAATTATTTGATACGATAAAATAATGTAAGCTTAAACGAATTAAATTTTAATTCGTAATTAAATATAAACTGTTATATTTAATTAGCAAATTATAAATATACGATATTATAATTGACGTATATATTATACGATATTGTCATAATAAATGATGTCAGACCGGTATTAATAAATCGACTACAAAATGTTGTATGGACTTATTAATATGTGACAAATGACAATAATAATACATACACATATTATACATTAAATAAATAAAAGAGGGAAGACTGCTATATTGACCCCACTACCTAAAACAAGTAGAAGAAAAACAGGGAAGATTCCTCCCTCTACTCTACTACTTGTTGGACGGTCCAAATAGGAGAGGAGGAGAGTTTTATATAAACTCTTCTTCTCTACTTTCTCATGATCACAATTACTTTCACAAAAATTATCAGTAATTTTTGGTGTTCATTCTAGCTCAAGAAAAAGGCATTTCTCAGAGCATCTTTGGTGCAACAATTAAGAGAATATCGATCTTGATATTTATTCTTAGGCCATATTGCTAGGACCAAAGGTTGATTCTAATCTTTATGCTTTTCGTTTATGACTCGTATTTCATATATTATAATTTCGTTATAATCCTTAAATTTCATGTTGAAATATACCGACATTTCGCACACGGAGAGGGAGCCGCGAAAGAAGCCGCGCATCGACACTGATTGGCTCCTTAGAGCCCCAGTTTCTGGTGGGCCCCGTAACATTTCTGTGTTACGGAGTTTTGGTGGGCATGTAGTATTTAGTAGTTGGACCGAGACCGAGGCGGCTAGGTCCTTTATTAAATGCTATGAGAGGCTGGGTTATGTTGATGGGTTAGGGAAGATGAAGGTGACGGCTGATGTTGTTAGGAGGTTTCAGTTGACTGGGTTGAGTGGTTTGACGATGTGATGTACGACGGCTTTGGATGAGAACCTTCTGAGCGCTTTTATAAAGAGGTGGCATCCGGATACGAGCACATTTTATATGCCATTCGGGAAAATCACCATTACGCTTCACGATGTGGAGGAGATTCTTGGGATTCGGCCTCTTGGATCGAGGGTGTTTGTGTGGGGTACGTCTGTTGCGGGTTCTTTGAGGGAGGAGATGGGTTTGAAGATGGATGTGGCACGATTTTTTGACATACTTCCCGACGAGGTGGCACCACCGTTATATAAGGGTGGTGGCTTGTTGGTGTCGTCATTGAGGGCCCATGTCACGAAAGCGAACGAGCGTGACTCCCTCCGTGCTTATTTGTTGTTGTTGTTGGGACAGACATTGTTTGTGGACAAGTCAGGGGATAGGGTGTCAGCTCAGTTGTTACCCTTGCTTGATGATCTCGAGCAGGTTGGTGAGTATGCTTGGGGTGCCGCTTATTTGGCTTATTTGTACCAGCAGCTAGGCATGGCATCGCGATGAGAGGCTCGCGGTGTTAGTGGGTGTCTACCTTTATTCAAGGCATGGATCTACGAGTACTTCCCCCAGTTTCGACCACACGGGAGAGATTATTTGGAGGGGAGGCCACAGGTCGATGCTTGGAGGCACGTTCCTCGGTTTAAGGGCGACCCTCAGATGTACCGTATCAGGTTGGACGGGCTTAGCAGGGAGCATGTCAGATGGATGCCTTATTGGATGCGTATGCCGAGTTCTTTGAGATACTCTCGCTATTCCGGCTATATCAGATTTCAGTCCATAGTTGAGCCGTACCAGCCCGATTGGTGTATGCGCCAGTTTGGGTATATTCAGACTATCCCAATGCTGATAGCTATCCCATTAACCGAGTACAGTCCGGCGAAGAACGGTTATACTGTGGACTTTGGCCACGAGCCTGATACGATGTGGGGCTACGAGACTTCCGTGGTCAACTTCAAGAGCCGGTCTCGACGAGCTACGATGCCTTTCGAGGTATCTCGAGACTACGAGAGATGGTACGATGATATTTCTCCCCGGTTCTTTTTTCCACCTTCGGATCGTCTCGAGTTTATGCATCCACCTTTTCATGCTGAGCCGGAGGTAGCCCTCGCACTTAGTCGTCAGTTCTCAGATGTCTATCATACCCTACTCCGGAGAAGCAGCGATAGCAGCTAGATATTTTGTTTAGTCAGATGAGCATGTACTACGACACCCATGATTAGGGTAACTAGTACCGGATAGTTATGCATCGGATTTGTTTTATTTGGTTTTTATGTAGTATTGACTTATCTTCTATTTATTTTGTTATTAGTTTTTTTTATGTACTGTTGATTTATCTTTTATTATTTTTATTGGCCACAACATGAAAACCCTATCATTTCCTCTATTTAAACCCTTCACCCAACAAATTTTTTTCACACAACTCACTATCTTCTCTCTACTCTGAAAATATATTACCTCTCTTATCTTATACTTTAATCATGGCGATGACTAACATACAACTAGTGAATTATTATCAAAATAAAATTAACGAGATAGTTAACGAGTTTCCCTTACTATTCGACCGCCTTATGATTGTGTTGAATAATCATGTACTTAATAATTTCATAACTCGTGGCAATCATCCCCTCTCCTCGCTTCAACTAATGCGTGGACCTATTTACGGTCTCAACAACCCTTCAATTCATCCTAGGAACGTAACAGAAGGTATCATTACTTTTAATCTATTGTCTAATTCCTCTAATCAAAAAATTTTGTGGACATTATTATGAAGATTAATTTTTGTATACAGAAAATGTCATCCTGAAGCGAAGTGAGTGGGAGAAATTGAGGTTGGAGATAGTTGAACTGTTCAAGAGGTGTTTGACAGTTGTTCTATATAGGACCTTACACTCTCTATGTGCGAGGGACGACCGGATGTTCGTGGGGCAATTTTAGAGTCTTAAAACCTTTGAAATGTATGTAACTCACGAAGAGGAGGAGTTTTATAGGCCTAATGGTTCTTCATCGAAGGATATTCAACTGATTAAGTGTTGACTTATTTGATTAAGTGTATTAAGAGTCTTAAAACCTATGAAATGTATGTAACGTTGATTAAGTGTTGGTTCTGCAAAAATCGTTGTAATATTTTCAAGTCTTTAAGTAATGATTAAAGTTGTTAGTTGAGTTATCCGACCATTTTCAGAACTTTATTAAAGATTAAACTTTTATTTTTATTGTTATTATTTTGGATTATTTTGTGTTCGTACCCAATTTCAAGCCTCACCTCTAGTTAAAGAGTTCACTCTACCATCATTTTTCACACAACTGACAATCTCATCTACTTTCTCTCTAAAATTTCTCTTGTCATTGTCTCTATTTTCCTTCTTTCCTCCCGTCATGCCTATGAACGATGTTGAAGAGGTTAATTACATACAAATAAAATTGATGAAATTGTTAATGAGTTCCCTTTATTATTTCGTCGTTTACAAGTCGTGTTTAATAATAATATCATTTGGGATTTTATGAACCTAATCTCATTTCACTACAACAAATGATGACCACTCTCTATAGGAGAAATAACCCTCATATTCCTGAAATGAATATAACAAAAGGTAAAATTAATAATCGTCATACCTTATCATTTTCAGTTCTTATCATTTTCATTTGTTCTTAATCATCATTTGTTATTTATTCTTTAGAATCGGTCCTTCTGAAAAGGGATTAACTAAAGAGGATCGAGACGAAACTGATTGAGTTGTTCAAAAGATGTGAAACCATCATCCCGTCTGATGCGTGTATTTTATATAGACTTTCTAGTTCATATATGCACGCATTTCTATGTCATTTAGGTGATATTATGTCGCCATATGCCCCTATTTGGCTACTTTGTACTTTCATTACTATTTTGTAGGTACAAGCTGTGTAGTAGCAGAAACCGAGCCAAAACAGTCCACTTTGCATGCATTTAGAAGAATGGAACGAACGGAACAGAAGCTCTTGCATGGGGAAGCATGAAACCGCTCGCATTCAAGTCCAAAGCCGTGTCCAACACTGCACGATAGGCCAAAAGACCTCGATCGATTATGTATTTGGTCGATCGAGGAGCGTGGAAGAGAATAGTTGCTCGATCGAGCTGTCCTGTGCTCGATCGAGTAGAAGCTGCTGAAAAGTTGCTCGATCGAGTAGAATTGTTACTCGATCGAGTGATTTCCTCCAATAAAGTCCTCGATCGAGTGGTTATTTCCCTCGATCGAGTAGAATCTATCATGGGCCTTAAGTCCATAGCTTAATTAGGGTTTAAGAGTCGTGTTTTGCATTATATAAACTCTTATTTACGTCATTAGTTAGACATTCAGATTGAGAATCATTAGGATTCTGAACCCTTAGGGTTCAGAATTATTAGCTTTAATCTTCCTTTAGTTTTCTAAACTTTATCTTTGGTTTGCATTCGGGTTTATCGACGTAGGATTTGTTCTTTACGCCGGATTTGCTAAGATTGTAAACTCCTTTCTTCTTTTCTCTCTTTCTTAATCTTAGTCTTACTTACTGTTTCTCTTTCTTAATTACTGCTGCGTTATTGTTCATGCTTGTTAATTACGGTTTTATTATGTCTTATGTCATATATTTAATCGTCTTTGTTAGCATAGTCTATAACATGAGTAGCTAATTCTCTTGTATGTTGGGGTGAGGGAAACTGTAGTAAAGGCATGTTAGGATAGATTAGTTTAGCTAGTCGTGAGAATCGATCTTTGCAATTTAATTGAGGTTTAGTCGAATGAGTGCACGCAGGAGACTAGACTAGGTAGTTAACCCCGACCTGGATCGAGAGATTGGAAAGGAAGGCTTGCTTAGAATTGATAGGTGACTCCTAAGAGGACGAGAGTTAATTAGGAAAATCCCTAGGGCGGTTTGAGACCGAGAGGAGAAAACCATTGCTCTTCTCATTAAAAGATTGACTGCCTTAGTTGACCTGTAGATGCCGATACTTCAGTAGACCGAATCCTAGCATATTCTTTCTCTATCTTTATTTCTCTTCCTTTAATCTTTTTAGTTTAGTATAAACCTTTTCAACCCCCCATAGATTGTTACTGGCAGAATTAGATTTCAGTTAATTAGTTTCCTCCCTGTGGAGATCGACCCTACTTCCGCTATCTTCTTAGTTAGTTGACTTAGGTTTTATTTTTGGTGTATAACGACCACATCAAATTTTGGCGCCGTTGCCGGGGAAGGCAATTTAATTTTCTGTTATTTATTTCTGTCTCGTCTTAAGGAATTTCTAATTCCTTAAGACTGTTCTTATCTTTTCTCTCTAGTTGTGTATGCGCAGGTAGAGAAGGATAGATAAAACTCTTCAGGAGGAAGACTTGAGTACTCCTGATTCCGTCTTCGACAGTTTTATTTTCATGGAAGATTCGACTGTTGAGACTACAGTGACAGCGAAGATGCCTAACATTGTTAGTCACTCCGAGCCCACCGCTGCACGTATACCCCAGGGATTGTGGAAAAAGAAGTCAGAAATTACCACAGCTGAGGGTACTTCCGTAAGTCAAAGGCCTGACGGTGGCCTTGTCACGGAACTATTTGGTTACTAGCCGGGTTTGCAACCCCGTGCAATTTGTAAAAACAATTTATTGCGTTCGACAATTAGACTATTACGCGATAATCCGTAGTTTAGACAATTTATTCTTCCTGTTAGACTATCTTTTGGTATTTCTTTGGGTATCGGTTTGTATAGTTTTTGCAGGAATGTGAAGCGGAAATCAATCTCTACAAGGCGAAGGAAAAAAGGACCTCGATCGAGTGGCATGTAATTCGATCGAGGGGAATTCAAAACAAACGAGTAAACTGAGGGCCATCAAAAGAAGATCACTCGATCGAGTAAACCAACACTACTCGATCGAGCAGTCCTGTCTGACAAAAGTCCTCGATCGAGTAGAAAGTTTACTCGATCGAGCAAACTAACATTTATGAGAGAAGTCTTCGATTCCCTCTCAATTTACTCGATCCCAATTCCCCTTTTGTTCTTCATCTTTCGATTTTTCTGCATAATCTTACCTGCAATTCGTGTTAGTATCCAAATTAATTGTGGACAGAGGCAACTGATGGGAGACGGTGATGTTAGCTCCCCAGTTTGATGCTGGTTTGGGGAAGCTCTTGTCTTGTGAGTTTTTCTGTTCATTGTTTTTCCATTATTTATTTATTTTTCATTCATTAGGAACATGTATTAGGTTGTTTTTTTTCCCTTTCTCTTATATGCTTTTGTGCTATAGCCAATGAGGACATTGTCTGTTTTGGTTTGGGGAAGTGTTTTACATCCTTTTGCGTCTGCATTTGCATTTGTATTGCATTCACGTTTACAATTCATGTTAATTAGAAAAATTTTGAAAAAATTAAAAATATCACGTTTATTTTTGCATTTAGTTGAGTCGGATTGGAGTCTTGTTCATGATGAAATTGCACTACAAGTTTAGTTTTTGCTATTTTTTGCACCTTTCTTGAGTTATTTAGTAAAATCGAAATAGTGAACTACTGAATTTTGTCTTGGAATTTAATTTTGATTATTAGACTTGACTCAACTTTTTGGCAAACTACTTATATATTCTGAGTTTTAGAGCCTATAACTGGTGACATCCATGACCAGTTCATCTAGGAATGAGAGTAGTTACTCCCCACATCTCGTGTCATTTACTTGTATATGAATTTTGATTTCTTATTGCCTGCACGCATTGGGTTTGTGGTCGGTATTACGTGTTTTGAGAACTTTTGCATCCCCCTTTTCCTCATTTTACCCAATAAACTCCACATAAAGCCATATCCGCATGTTGCCCTTAACTACATCCCAAACTTAGCCTACCTTTGCCGAGCTAGTTTAGTAGTCGAGGTATATTATACCATTGTGTCAGTTTTTGGCTCGTTTCATTGATTGGAGTGGGTATTTACGAGAGTGAAGTGTTGAACAGTGTCTCGATTGAGTACTTTGTTTAGCTCGATCGAGCTGATTTTGTGTTTTTGTGCCTCGATCGAGTGACATGTTCTGCTCGATCGAGTGGTTTTCCTCAGTCAGCCAAGAAAAAAAGAAAGAAAAAGAAAGAAAAAGAAAAGAAAAGAAAAGAAAAGGAAAAAAATGAAAAATATGATGAGAAAAAAATAATTGGCGGAAGTTTCTGTTATCTACACCTCCTATGCGTATCATTATTTTGTTGAGGTGTTATTTGGGATTTGTGTTGTTTATGCCTAGATATGATAAGGCATCGAGCTTAATTTTTTATTGTTGGAAGAATGGAACGAGTTATATTGCGGTCTTGTTAGGAACTAGCTTGGCTATTTACCCTCACATTTCCATTAATTGTTTTGCCCCTTCTTACCAATTAGCCTCACATATCCATATTTTGCAAATGTTCGGCGCGTGATTGTCTTTGAACGGTGGTGATGCGTGTGTACGGTGCTTGAATCATCTTTCATATTAGTTAGCAATGCATGTTGTGTCGGTCATAGTCTAGGTGAGTGACTATATTTTCTTCTCTCTTTCTTATACATATTTACTTACCATTTGCTTGTTGAGAGAAGAGTGACCCGTGAGAGTCCGAATTTGATTGAGTCTTGCAAGGTCGAAAGTCTAATTTATTTCCAAGATTGTATAAATTCGTTTACTTTCGTATTAAGCTTTGTAGCGATTGAATGAGTGCATTGAACTATTTAGAATTGACTTGTAGCTAGCTCTAAGACTTACTCCATTCCCCTAGGTTTATTTTGTTCCATATAGCTGCATTTAGTTTGCTTGAGGACAAGCAAAGGTTTAGTTTGGGGAAGTTTGATGCGTGTATTTTATATAGACTTTCTAGTTCATATATGCACGCATTTCTATGTCATTTAGGTGATATTATGTCGCCATATGCCCCTATTTGGCTACTTTGTACTTTCATTACTATTTTGTAGGTACAAACTGTGTAGTAGCAGAAACCGAGCCAAAACAGTCCACTTTGCATGCATTTAGAAGAATGGAACGAACGGAACAGAAGCTCTTGCATGGGGAAGCGTGAAACCGCTCGCATTCAAGTCCAAAGTCGTGTCCAACACTGCACGATAGGCCAAAAGACCTCGATCGATTATGTATTTGGTCGATCGAGGAGCGTGGAAGAGAATAGTTGCTCGATCGAGGTGTCCTGTGCTCGATCGAGTAGAAGTTGCTGAAAAGTTGCTCGATCGAATAGAATTGTTACTCGATCGAGTGATTTCCTAGAATAAAGTCCTCGATCGAGTGGTTATTTCCCTCGATCGAGTAGAATCTATCATGCGCCTTAAGTCCGTAGCTTAATTAGGGTTTAAGAGTCGTGTTTAGCATTATATAAACTCTTATTTGTCGTCAGTTTTGATTATTCAGAATCATTAGGATTCTGAACCCTTAGGGTTCGGAATTATTAGCTTTAATCTTCCTTTAGTTTTCTAAACTTTATCTTTGGTTTGCATTCGGGTTTATCGACGTAGGATTTGTTCTTTACGCCGAATTTGCTAAGATTGTAAACTCCTTTCTTCTTTTCTCTCTTTCTTAATCTTAGTCTTAATTACTGTTTCTCTTTCTTAATTACTGCTGCGTTATTGTTCATGCTTGTTAATTACGGTTTTATTATGTCTTATGTCATATGTTTAATCGTCTTAGTTAGCATCGTTCATAACATGAGTAGCTAATTCTCTTGTATGTTGGGATGAGGGAAACTGTAGTAAAGGCATGTTAGGATAGATTAGTTTAGTTAGTCGTGAGAATCAATCTTTGCAATTTAATTGAGGTTTAGTCGAATGAGTGCACGCAGGAGACTAGACTAGGTAGTTAACCCCGACCTGGATCGAGAGATTGGAAGGGAAGGCTTGCTTAGAATTGATAGGTGACTCCTAAGAGGACGAGAGTTAATTAGAAAAATCCCTAGGGCGGTTTGAGACCGAGAGGAGAAAACCATTGCTCTTCTCATTAAAAGATTGACTGACTTAGTTGACCTGTAGATGCCGATACTTCAGTAGACCGAATCCTAGCATATTCTTTCTCTATATTTATTTCTCTTCCTTTAATCTTTTTAGTTTAGTATAAACCTTTTCAAACCCCCATAGATTGTTACTGGCAGAATTAGATTTCAGTTAATTAGTTTCCTCCCTGTGGAGATCGACCCTACTTCCGCTATCTTCTTAGTTAGTAGACTTAGGTTTTATTTTTGGTGTATAACGACACACATCACCGTCCATGACACTGCATCAGCTGATGGAGGGATACCAGGGTGATGGTCAGATATTCCATGGGCCGCTCGAGGCAATTTGGACATACCACATTTATACCAGATACCATGAGGAGGAGTTATGGAAGCCAAAGGAATATTCATCTGAAGATTATTCTACTGATTAGTGTATTGGTGGTATGATTATCTTAACGGTGGTGACGAGCTAAAATACGGTGTCGTTAATTCCGAAAATTAACTAGGCCAAATAAAAACTTATAAAACCTTACCTAGACTCGAACCAACCTAAATAAAAGGGTAGTAAGGGTAAGAAAAGGGTCGAACCCAAGGGAAAGCGGTAATGCTAAAATAATCTAATCTAGACTCTTGCAAAATATCATTTAACAAAACTAATGACTCTAATCACAAATTAAGACACTAATTACTAATTAAGACACTAATTAACAAAGGTTTAAATTAATTACAAACTATGATATTCACAATGGGAAAACATGTAGGAAAACATAATTTGGGAAATTTGGGTAAAAAAGATGGGTTAACATAAAACATGAAATTCTAGTTTAGGCACATGCACAAACACCTTCTATGCAATTTATCAAATATGATAAAAAATACTTAGTGTAATTATCCCAAGCAACACCACAATTAGCAAAGATGACTCCTTTCTACCTCTCCTCTTATTTATCTAATACTACCTCCTAAGAAATAGTCAATATGAATTAAACCACCCAAAATTGACCCTTTACAACTAAATCAACACTTATTAAAACATAAGCATAAACAAAGGAGTAAGCTTTAAGCATTCAACCAAAGGATTAAGCTAGAATTATGCAATTCAACATTAAATCATGTAAAAATCACACAACATACAATTTATCACCCAAAAGACTCAAACTTTAAACCAAAGATGAAGTCTTTTAAGTTCACTTCACACATTCAAGCATAGGGTGACAATTCCTACCAAGAACAAGCATTTATCAAGTAAACAAAATGTCAAGCTAGTCAAACCAAACATTCATTCACTCAACATAAAAGATTAACATAAACAAATTGCATTAAATAAGGAAGAAGAGGATTAGAGAGTCATACAATGCTAAAGGTGTGAACTTCTTCAAATTACACCAAGTAATGAAGAAATTAGCTACCCATAGTCTTCATATTACAACCCTTTCTTAAATTCAAACCAATTACAAGAGCTAAAAATGAAGAACAAACTAGAGAGAAATTCTAAGGAAAAATTGTTGTTCAATGTTGTATGCTTGGTTTTCTTTCTCTCTCTTCAGTTTTCTTCTTATATACCCTTGGTCCGCAAACCTAGGGGCCTTGAAAGGTGGGCTTTCAAAAGACAAGACGGAGAAATAAAGAAATGTCGTGCTGAGATTGGACGCTGGCAGCGTAGTGATGACGCTGGCAGCGTCCTGATGACGCTGGCAGCGTCCTGTGCTACTGGATTTTCCTTTGCTTTTTCCTTCTTGACTTTCGTTGACCCTTGGATTTTGGCCCCGCCTTGACTTCCATTGACCCATTGGGTTTTGGTCTTCTTGCCTTGATGATTCATTGCTAGCCCACTCCAATTTCCGGGTTTTTGGGTCTCGGGTTTTGGGTTTGACTTTCGTTGACTTCCGGGTTTGACTCTCAAAATTGACTCAAATTACTAAATAATAACATTATTACTAAAACTAAAGTTAACATAAAATAACGCTAATGACCCGTAAAAAGTAAAACAAAAGACCCTAATAAATACTACTAGACACAACACAATTTGGTGTTGTCAAATACCCCCACACTTGGACTTTTACTCGTCCCGAGTAAAACTCGAGATTAGCAAGACAAACACGAGTCCAAACATAGCATGCAAAGGTAATGACCTCTCTTCCCTCACTACTACCTTCTTATATCTCCCTCAAAACACAACTACCTATTAAAACAAAAAGAAAAAAAATGACTCAAGGTTGTTTTAACACTCTTCCCTTACCTCTTCCTACTTATAACTCCCTCTAAACAAGACTCGACACACCACCAACTCCGACTCATTTCACTCAATTCCTCCCTTCTTATAGCTCCCAAGAATGTACTATGACCATCTTTGCCTTATCCCAAGGCATAGCGAGATGGCCTTCATCACCAAACTCCATGCAACTCCACTACTTATACCACCCCCTTATTACTCCACTAGTGTAAGGCATGGTTACTTGGTTGGCCCTAAACTACACAATTTGCACAACCAAGCAACCACCAAGAGAAATCCACCAATTTGGTACCAAATTTGTGACTCAAAATAAAAATAAAAGAAGTCCTAACTAGCCTCCTTCCAATTCCCTCCTTATCACTCCCTTCTTATGCCTCCAAAATCCTCATCATAGAAAGTATTATGCTCAAATTTTTTTCATTTTTCATTTTTCTATTTTTTTTTCTTGAAAATCCCTCATTTTGCCTAAGGTGCCCTTTCGGGTTTTCAACTTAGCTTTTCCTTTCCTCTCATTGGTGGCTCGCAACTCGATTTTTCATTTTGCCCGGAATGCCCTTTCGGGTTTTCATTTTGTCCTCGGCCACCTTCCCAATTTTTGCCTAGGTGCCCACCCTTATGGGTTTTCACCTAGCCGGGATTTTCAATTCAATTTTTTTTTTTCTTTTCTTTTTCTCTTTTCTCTTTTTTTCTTTTTCAACAAACAAAATACAATGCATCAAAACAAAATAACTATATACAATCTTCTCCCCCACACTTAGAACATACAATGTCCTCATTGTAGAAGAAAAGAAAAAAAAGGTCACCTCATTAATTGTCGAAACGAGAAGAACCCGAGGCACCTCCTCGGTTTCTCCTCCTCTCCCTTTCTTCTCTAACCCTTCTTCTTCGTTCTAGGCCTTCATCAAGGGCCTCTTGGGTGTAAGGAAAGGGGTAGCCCGGGTTTTGTTGGATGGACATCCCAAAGAGTGAGCTAGCCAAGCCATAGACGTCCTCTTGTGCCACCGCATCTTCATAGGAGTCTTGAAGATAGGTGTGGTGGCGCTCATTTTGAGCTTGAAAATGGCTCGTAGCTTGCTCCCTCCAAGCATTTTGGGTGGTCCACATTTCATTTTGTTCCCGCCACCTTTGATCTTGTTGCTCTCTTTAAAGGCGGGCTTCCTCTTGCCCTTCTACGAACCTCCTCCATTTCTCTCTTTGAGCCCTCTCGGCCTCCCCTCTCAATCTCTCTCTCTCTTCCACTACATTGTGCCAATCATCCAATGACTCAAGCCTACCTCCTTGTTGTTGTTGCCAAGTGTTTGCATCGTCCACCCGCCCACTAATGTGCTTCAAGACGTCGTTGGTGCTAGCAAAATAGTTAGCCATTTGTTGTTGCCATGGCTCCACGGGGATGCTAGAACGACCCTCCGCATCGAACATAGGGGTGTCGGTATCTTGGTGGCTTTGGAAGGATGATTGGAAATGGAATGGTGGTGGTTGTTGTTGTTGTTGTTGATAATTTGTGGTTTGGGAAGGTCCTTGCTCAATTGCGAGGATCTCGATCTCCTCGCTCACTTCCCTCACCTCCCTCTCTCTTTACTCTTCTTCTTTGCCTCAAAGGCACTTCCTCTACCTCCGCTTCCTCACTACTCTCCCCCAAACTCTCCTCCCTAGGACATAAAAAATGCAACGCTGTGGGTCCCCTAGGCAAGGGGTTGTTTGGAGGTCGCGTCATCTTCATGTAACTAAGCCCGTCACTCCCCAACCAAAACCCTTTCAAACCCTTTCAAGGGTTGCTCACGGCTAGTTTTAAACATATGAACCTCCTCGAGCCCAAGTCGGTTGTATCTCGTCAAACCCCTACAAAGGTTTACCTCTTGCTCATCACCAATGCCCCCCTCATAGTGCCTCACCAAGAATGTAATCACCCCCCCAAGATGGATGCTTGCTTTGGTAGATTTTTGTCGATGTTTAATGCAAGCCCTCAAAAACAAATCTGCCCAATCCGGGACCCCTACCCCCTCCGGAAGCATTGTCCACAAACAAAGCCGGATGTTCTCCAGCACTTTAGCGGGCTCTCCCGCGGAGTTGAAGATGGTGGTAAGGAATCTTGTGATTAGGCGGAGTACGGGGTGGGTGATGGTTGAAAGTTTTGCATCCTTAGATGCGGCATGACAATTTGTAATGCTACTCCACATCATGTGCATTTTGCCCTTGGGGCACCTAATGTCTTTGGGTTGTCTGGTGATCTTAAGGATTTGACGGATTTCTGAGATGGGGGCATTATGCCAAGTTTGGTTTAGACGGAATCGGTAGGCTTTTTCCTCACCCTCGGGCACGTCCAACTCGGACAAGGTTGCTAGAAACTCGTACGCGAAACTCCTATAGGTGTGATCCCAGGAGTCGGGTTCGAGATAAGCCTCTGGCCCTACTTTAGCTAGCAAATCCCTTGTGAAGTCGAAAAGAATTTTGTAGCTACGAGAGGTTGTTGTCGGGGTGTGGTTAGTTTATCCAAAATTCTCTTATATTGAGCACTCAACCTTTCATAGCCCATGAACACCGCTTCCACCTCGGTGTCGGGCTCACTCACCGCTGCCCTCTTATTCTTTCCTTTGCCAAACATTTTGGAGATTTTGGGTGCCATTTCTCTGCAAAATTCAACAAGCAACACAATACAACTAGCAACAAGCAATCACTCAAGAAATTTTTCACTCAAACAATTCAACAAACACTTTGTGTGCAACAATTTTAACACCTCAAAAACTTAGTGTTTGTTGAATTTCTATACCTCACTCAGAAAACTTTTGTCCAATCCTAACTACACAATCTATCAAGGGCAAGCGGAAACTCAACCTAAGACTAATGCAAGCCTAATTTCGAGCAAAAACTTAAAGAATAATGGAAAAGTTGAGTATGAGCTTATACCTTTTCGATTCCACAAGACTCAA